>JAGXOD010000018.1:7345000-7487500 GCA_020368025.1 Brachyhypopomus occidentalis
CCACCGGGAGAGTCGATCAATGCACACGTATCTGTTCCTCACTGTGTCCCGGTTCGGGAAATACCGAACGGCACAGTCGGGTGGGTTGCTGTCAGCGGGCCGAGAGAGGCAGCGGCGCCCCGTGTCCCGAGTATCCAGCGAGACTTTTCCTGGGAAATACGCCAACCGCCAGCGCGTCTCACTCTCGCGCTACCCGCGCTTGCGTCTGCTTGATGAACACAAATGATATGACGAAGGACACGGTGTCGCTAGTTCTGTGCGTTCTGCCGGCTAATGAGCAGCACTGATGAAGTAGCAGCCAGTGTGGTAATTAAAAGGATCCGGGAGGGGGCGGGCGGTGATGGGGGGGGGGGGGGGTTGCACATGACAAACACCAAGCACATGGAGTTAAGAAAGCGCAGAGGGGAGCTTATCAAAGTCGTTCCAGTCTTCTGTTGCTAGCATGGTTCGGTCTTCTTCCAACAGTGACTGGTTGCCAGGGGCAGCAACTCCTTCTGCAGCTCCTACCTGGTAGGTAAATAATTTATTCTATAACCTACAGTACGACGCTGCGCTTTGCATGCCAAGCAGAGCCGTGCTGTGTCCCTCTCCGAGCAAGGTGGGAAGACGCTCACCAAGGTCAACCAGGAGTCCCAGGTGGCACGGCGGTGCCGTGGACGTATCAATTGTTAGATTTCAGGGATTTTCCACTCGACAGCATGAATATGACCAGATGCCCGGAAAATTGGGGGGGTCACACACACACACACATGAGGGGGGCTGTTGGCGAAGATCTGAAAACGCAAGGGCTAAGGGCGATTCACATTACGCAGCACGCGTCACGCCGTACACGTTAGCGCGGCGGGTTGCCCCCGCGCCTCACGTGGGACCCGCAAGTGGGGGCCGGAGACCCAGCTTCCTCCCCGGGGACGCGCTGGTGTTAGCACAAACACGGCGTTAATTACAGCGGCGCCCACACAGCTGCTGCCCTGGACTGGGTAGAGCGGAAAGAGCGGGCTAGTCGCGCGCTAATGAGCTAGCGCCAGCGCCAGCTTCAGAGCAGCTTCATTTAGAACACCTTCAAAAAGAGTTAGCGCCATTTGATTATCAAACCCAAACCCCAACCTCCCACCCTTAATTAAGATGTACTAAGTGTCGATACTGGTCCATATGTTCTTAGACAGACACAAAGGCTATACAGGATACAGGTGTTGGCAACTGATCGTAGATACGTTTAGATCTTGTGTAAGAAAAAACAAAGGACCTTTTTAGAACTGCATGGCATAAACAATTATTGCAAATATATTAAAACGACACTGCAGTTGAGACATGCGTGATTAATACACTGAAACACACTGAAACCTTGATATACTGTGGCCTAAAATTTGGCCGACAATATTCAGTCCAAACTTATTCCTTTTTAGGATCGTGTAGATGGCATGATTCATCAAAACACCCACAGAAAAGCATCTAGGATGTTTGAGATTGGCCAGGCTCTCCTCAGCACACACACACGCACACAAAATGATAGAAGGCTAATGAGCATATTTCAGCCTTGAACTATATCTGTACTGCAAAGGCGAGTTCTGTAATAACAGCTAACAAACAATAGCCCCGTCACCTTAAGTTTCCCCCAAAATCCATTATCTAATAACACCGTCTACTACTCAACCCGTTTCTAAATTCTTGTTCGGATTCAGAGTATGTGAACGTAATAAGTCAGTGGGATGTGGATGTGAAATCGGATCGGAGGCAGAGCGAAACAGTCACGCTTTGATCGCAGCTCTGCTGGAACTCAGCCTGAATGACGGAGAGCCGTAGGGCTCAGACGCAGCGACCGCGGCGTTTAAACGTCTCTCCGACCCCCACGCGGCTCGCGGCGCAGGTGACATTATCAGTCGCCTAATTGGAAGCCAGGCTCGATCTGTTTTGCGGATTAATCCTGGGACGCGTTACAGCTTGTCACACAACGGGCCGTTTTCAACGAACACGCCTGTAATTGCTGGTGCCGGAGCTGGAAATTTCGCGTGGCTCGCCAATAACGTAGCCAGCGTAGCCGGCGCCGCCGCGGTCGAGGTTATCCGCGCAGGAAACACTGTGGAGTTATTATTGTGTTTTTTTTCTTTTTTAATCATTTTTACACCACGTATTCTCACGTACTGCACCCACTGCGTTATGCAACGATGCGACAGCTGTAGCATTTAGCATAACAGGTGGTAAAGCGACAGCGGCGAAACCGGTGCTGCAATTCAGCGCCGCTCCAAAGCTCTGCGCTTTCAGTGGTGGAGAGCTGGAGTGATGGCAGGAGGTCCAGGATCCAGGAGGTAGAGGCCGATGTAGGGAACAGGACTCAGTCAAACCAGCCTAGGGGAGGAATATGGGCTGAGGGGCGGGGATGATGTACGCTGTTCTATAATAGGCCTCCCTCTCTCTGCCTATCTCTGTTCTCTCTCTCTCTCTCTCTCTCTCTCTCTCTCTCTCCCAGCAGATCTCCTCCGGATGCTGGGAGACTATTAATAGCAGGGTGGTGCGGATCTGGACACCTCAGTGGCAGATCCTGAGAGAAGCCTGTTCTAGTGCAGTGCTCCGGTCCACGCACATCCTCCCGGTCCAGAGCGCCTGGCCGTGTCCCTCTGGACTTTAATCACAGTGCGCGAGTGCGCCGGCACAAACACTTGCGCCTAAAAAGGGGGGAATATCGTCGTGTGAAAAAAAAAATGAACCAGCAGTAGGCCAAAATGTGTCAGTGCTGCAGTTAAAATTGCCCGAGTAACAGCTAACAGCTACGCGCAGCTCGGATCGTTTTTAATCGCGAGAGCAGCTACGGTAACGGAGATTCGGTGGTTTCAGGCAACAGCGAAACGCGAAACGTTGAGTGGACGGGATGGCGGCGCCTCTTTAGAAAGCGAACCGGCCCCTAACAGTCAGGGGTAAGTGGCGATCAGGCAAGGCCAGGCTTGTAGGGGCCTTCTGCTCTGCTGCTGTGGCTAATGACGGAGATGAGCACACGAAGAGCAGAGGCTCAAACACAAGGGTCTCCTGGACCCAAACCCGTGTTCCGGAGTCCCGGACTCGGTCCTTCCGACAGCACTCTGGGTCGCCATGTGCCGGGTCTGTTATTCAATGACTCGGGCAGAGATCAAGCAGGCCGAGTCCTTGGATTGTGCAGCTTAAAATTAATTGGTTTTTCTCTTAGCTTTTCTCCTCCTGTTTTTCCGTAGACTTTTCAGCTGACGGGAGGGAGAGAGGGAGAGAGAGAGAGATGGAGTGTGAGGGAGGGAGGGAGACGTGGAGGGGTGTGATTTTTCTTCCACTTAGTATCGCAGGTGAAGAATAAGAAGACTGGAAAGAGTAATACTCCCCTGCAGGTTCGCTGGAAAAAAGAGAGAATAATTTCAACTACTGTTTTATTATGGCGATGCCTCTGGAGTTACGGATTGCCAGCAAAGACATAAATATAAATAAGTGAGAAGGCATAAAGGAGGAATACATCTTCTGAGATGAGGGGGATGGGGTTAAGTAAGCATGGCCTAGGTGAGTGATACATTGATACATGTATGTAATTGTGATTTTAAAAAAACTGGGGGGGGGCAGAATGTGAGTGGGGGGGGCACCAAGGACTTGAAGTTAATACGTCTATGTATCTTAGCCTGGGGGTCAGCTGGTACCTCACAGATCTTGCAGTGATTGATTAGGACGGCTGGGAGATTAGCCTGAGAGCACTTGTGTGTTGCGGTGCCAGGAGCAACTCACACTCTCTCTTTCTCTCTCTCTCTCTCTCTCACTCACTCTCTTTCTCTCTCTCTCTCTCTCTCTCTCTCTCACTCACTCTCTCTCTTTCTCTCTCTTTCACCACTGCTTCTCATTTCTTACAGTGAATTTTCAAGGTTCTTCAAAATCACGTTCAAGCTCACACAGAAACATCTGCTGTGTTTTGCCAAACCATGCAGGTCCTCACACACCTTTTGTCACTATACTGTAAACGTACAGTAGATCATTTGCGAGCCAGTGAAATAAATCAGCGTAAATGAACTAAATTTGGTGCTGTTGTAGTAAATCAATCGGCACATAAAATGCCCCGAGGTCAGATGACTGCGTTTTGGCGTCCACCCTGGGGTAAAATCTGGAATCCGGTAAGGTATGCAATCGGGGTGTCGGAGTTCTGCAGTGTGCACGGAGTCAAGCGATGCAATCACGCAACGTTTCTGCATGTACGTCCGGGTTAGCTTGCGCTGATTGCTGCTGATTGGCTGTTCCACGAACGGCTGTTTCCCATCAAAGTTCTGAGCTGTGACCTCCACCCCTCACCACACACTGCCCCACCCGCTCTGGACCAGGGATCACTGGGAGGGTGGAGGGGGGTGGGGGGACTGGTGATATACTGCGAAAATTGCTTTTGGTGATTGAAGCAAATCATTTTTAATACCACGCTAGTCTCAAACAAACAGATGAAAAGAGGCTTGCCAATAATAACAAGTGTCTCAGGTTGTTTGAAGTACCCGCTTTGATTACCTGCCATCCTGTGTTCCTTGGTTTCCCATCGCTCTCATCTTGCCCTCCCTCTCTCTCCCTCTCTTCCTTTGTTTAAGACTTGCTCCTGTCTGTGAGTGTGCACGCACGTGTGCAGTCTTGCGTGTGCACTCTTGCGTGTGCATGCAGGGGTAAAACGTGCTCCCCTCCCCCTTCCGCTGCCCACGTGCAAGGGCTCTCCACCCGCCGACACCCCACTGCAGGAGGCCCTGTGGGCATGGGGACGCCCGCTCCACCCTCTGCATGTTCCTCAAACCCAGGAGGCACGGTGGAGGGGTGGATGGAGTCACGTGACCCGTCATGCCATTCTCCTCCTATAGCTCCACGCTTGAGCGGCTTCCCAAACCATGCTGAATCTGCCGGCGGCTGAGTCATGTTTGCGTGTGTGTGTGTGTGTGTGTGTGTGTGTGTGATCAGATCCACTCATGTTGTTGTGTGGGGCTGTGTGTACCGCTACAGCAAAGCATGTCCAGATAACGTGTGGCTAAAGTGTAAGGTTTGCCTGCAGTATGCCTCCACCACGCCCCTTCTCCACGCTGCCTCTGCGCGGGTCGACTGGGCTGCAGCCAAAGCAAATCACAGCTAAACGGGAAACGGTGGGAGGGAGACGCGTTGGAACTACAGGAGACGCACACTGGCCTGATTAGACAACAGTATCTTACTTCCCCTCCATGGTCCCATTTTGCTCACATACTCTTTTCTCTCTTACCCCTTTATATACACATCCTGGTCACGTGAGCACACACACACACACACACACACACACACACACACACACACACACACGCACGCGCGCGCGCGTTGCTGTCTGTGTTCTATATAAAGAGGTCATGAGAACTGTCCTCCCTCTACACCCATCACCTCCACCTAACACCTCCACCTAAGCAACACACATGGTGCCTGTCCTCCTATTGTCCTGTGCACTGTGTCAGAGAGGACACGGAGTTGGCCCTTAGCTCGGGCCATCTGCTCTCTTGCACCGCCCCTCCCCCCACTTCCGCCCCCCCTCCCCCATTGCCTCCCACGTGCCCCCTCTCTGTCTCTCACCCTCTCACACGCACTACTTCTTGCTCACGCGCTGTCTCTTTCACTCGCTCCCCCTTTCACTCACCCCCTCCCTTTCTTGCTCTTTCAGAGCCGGCCGGACGTCCACACAAAGACAAGCCCTGTCCTTAGCCAAGAAGAGGGAAAGAGAAACGTCTCTCCGCTGAGGTCCGTCCGCCAAAGTGCCCAGGGCCCCTTCAAGGTGGAGAGAGACAGTCTGGCTTTCTCCCTCCATCTTTTTCTTCCGCTGTGCTGGGAAAAGACGCTCATCTCCTCACGTCTCCCTCCATTACAGGAAGGAAGTGGGGTAATTGGGCAGTGGACTGCAGCCCCGTGTGGGACCCTCTGGCACTCACGGCCGTCCCAGAGTCGCTGACCCCGCCCCCCCGCCTGTCTGATCAGCCCAGCGGGGCCGTATCCAGGAAGCAGCGGCCGACACCGTTACGTTACGTTTTCCTCGCTGGTCCCACTGTGCGTCCCCTTCACTAAACTGTTGCGTTTCCTATTTGCTGAACCCAGGCCAGTATCCAATTCACAACCAGGTTTACAGCTGCGTCCTGAAGGGACCTGTTTAAAAATAGCAGCCGTCACCCACAGAGAGGGGAAGAACGCGTGAGAGCACAAACCTGCTCCAGGAAACCATCATTTTCAGCACAGCCCGGTGAAATTAAGAGTCTTCACTACGTTACAGACGGGATGTATTTTACAACTGTAAGTCTGTACTGAGATTAGAACGTTATCAGACTTATTAGTCAGATAGACGTCCTGTGCCCTTGTGTGAATCCGTGATGAGTGGTCAGTTCTAATAATCGAGTATTAGTCCGTAATTGAGTACTGATCCATAATCGAGTTTTAATCCGTAATCAGATTTTAATCTCGGCACAGAGAGGCACAGCTCACTGCGGTGCTACGCTTGAAGGAAAGACATGCCAGGACAACCATACCATCACACCCTACTGCATCCAATCCGCGTGCACATCCTTCTATAACAATGACTGCTTTTATATCAGAACTACAGACTACACAGTACGAATCCATGTTATTTAAGGGTAAACAACTAATGTGTTTTACATTATGCCCAGTGGTCCTCTGAAGCAGACATCAAAGCATGTATTATCCTCATTTATCTTCACTTTAAGCTTCTATCAGAATAATCACAGTACGGTCTGAATGAAGTGCCTTGTTTTTGTTTAACAATGCTCTGTCTGTGCCAGCCCACCGCCGGCGTGCGCCACGGCCGTACGCCGTGCGGGAGCTGCTGACAGCACGTCTACTCTCAGGTGTCGTCAGAACCTCAAAACATGTGTTTGGACAGCAGTGTGTGTGCATGTGAGGGGGAGAAATGGAGCAGGCCGGATGCGGACTGGTTACTCGTGTCTTCCTCTGGCTCCAAGGCAACCCGGCGTATCCTCCGAGCGGCTGTGGCCGCGGGTCTTGACCACAGATCAGTCTGCGATCGGGCGCTGTCCGTTCAGCACCGACCCCCCCCGTCCCTTACTGACCACGTCTCGGGTCCCTCGTGCCGCCGCACAGTCCCCGGAGGCGCTCACCAGCTGCCTTCTGCTCGGATGGACCCGGTCACGCTGCCCGCGGCGCGGCTGTCCGTGGTGCTACTTTTGTCTACTGCCCCGAATGAAGGGGAGAGCTGGACCAAACCCATGCAGAGAGGTTTTTTTTTTTACTTTATCTAGCTGGAGGGAAATAAGGGGGCTTAATGGGGCGCTTCACTGAGCGAAAATGACATTTAACTGGGAGGGCTAGAGAAGGAGAAATGCTTTGCTGGGTGTCTTGAATGAGAAGCTGGTTGTCTTGAATGAAAGAGTGGCCCTACAGAGGGAGGGAGTATTTTATACAGCCTGAAAATAGCACAGTGAATCATCGCTTTGAACAGTTTTGTTGGCACGAAAGACACTACTGATAGCTAAAGTAAACACGTGCTAAGCCAGAGAGTCTCCTGCTCCTCAAGGACATTCCATCCCAGTTCTTATGGAGCTGCTACCTACTTATGCTCACACTCATTCTCCTCGTCGTTGAGACGACCCGGCTCGTCCAGTCGCGTGCACGCATCGATCGGATTGGGATTCCATTCCCTGCCGGCCTCCCGTTTCCGGAACACGCGACACAACGGGCCTTGGGCCACAGCAGAACCATCAGGCCCAAATCCCAGCGGTAAAGTCTAACTCACCTTATAAGGAACACGGGATCTTATGAGGGAGCCCCGCCCCTCCCTGTCCATGTCTACTGATGTACTGATATCTGTTATCTGTCAGCATGTTGCTTTGTATCTGCCATGCTTAGCACAGAGCCGCGGTCATGAGATCGTACGCTGGCTTCCGAGATCAGAGCCGCCCGAGAATAGCGCCGCTCCCGAGCTGAGTCTTCCGGCGTGACTGTGGTTCCAAGATGACACATTGGTATTCCGGCCCGGATAGCAAGGCCCGGAGATCGGATGCCGACGTGGAGCTGCCGGCTGTGCCGTGTCACCCGTGCCTGGAGCATGGATCCGCTGGTGAGTTTCACTCAAACATATGGAAATAGCCCATTATGAATTATACATCAGGTGGGGCGGATTCTGCCCCCCCCCCCCCTTGCGCAGGAGCGGTGGCCACTGAGTGACCGCGGTAGCTTGATTACAATGCGACTGATTAGATTGGCTTGTGGTAATGAGCAAGGCTGGAGTACGGTTGGCCGTGTTGGCCTGTTATTGAGAATTCAGGAGGGTCAAAGGTGCTTCAGGGAAGCAGGACAGAGACTGTGTGAAGCCGAGTCCTCACTCGCCTCGTCTTCTTCTGTAAAAACCATCCATGAGATGGAGCTTCGCATTCCACGAGAGGCCGCCAGCTGTCTCATGCCAATTTGTGACCGTCCCCAGTGCATTCTGGGGAAGAATAGATCAAGAGCGTTTTTTTTCCCGCTTTCTTACTGCACACTGACCTGAATATCTCAGAGGGGAGAGGCTTGAGTATCCAAACCACAACCTTCTGTTTTTGAGTAGCGGGCGGGCACCATTTTGGCCACGCGACTGAGCCACGCCCCACCCGGGCAGGGGGCAGGAGGGCTGGGAGTGCCGGGGCATCAGCAGCGAGGGTGCAGGGGGGAAAATGAGAAACAAGCCGTAATGAATGCACTGCTGAGAGCTGCAGCAGTCCCAGATTCACAATCACTGGGGGAATCAAAACGCTTTTTAATAATTCAGTATGAATAGAGAGAGAGAGAGAGAGAGAGAGAGAGAGACAAGAGAGAGAGAGACAGGAGGGAGGGAGAAAGAGAGAGAGAGAGAGAGAGACAGGAGGGAGAGAGAGAGAGAGAGAGAGAGAGAGAGAGAGAGAGAGAGGAGGAGGAGGGAGAAAGAGAGAAAGACAGGAGGGAGGGAGAGAGAGATAGAGGTGTTGAGAGAGGGAGAAGACAAGTGAGGAGAGAGGAAAAGGGGGGGGGGGATCTTGCATTAAATGAGCAGGGAGAGGAAATGAGAGGGAGTAAAACATGTAGACAGAAAGAGAGCCCCCCTCATCACGCAGACGCTGGTTTTCCAGAAACACTTTAACCACGCAGCTTACCGCACACGGCCGACAAAACACACGCGGCGGTTCACCTTTACATAATCACCTTCGCATAATCCTACATAATCCCTGCATACGGTTCTGAGTAAAATAGCGCTTGCGCCATAACTGGCGTGCCACTGTGCCTTCCTGCCTTTGCCAGGCAAAGCTCGAGCCTTTGAAAGACGCCAGAAAAGTGTAAGTGGCGATAACGCGATAAGAATTCAGATTTAGGGCCAATTTCCGCCTAATGCAATCAAGCATCCACGCAGTCGGAAGCACCTGCAGTTCTTGTGGGGTTTGGAGTTTTCAATTTGGCATTTCACCGGCACGAGTGTATTTGTTTCCCTCATCAAGGAGGGACCATAATTGTAATTGGACTTGGCTGCAGGGGGAGCAGCCGGCCTGTGCTCTGGCAACCGCTCTGTCTCCGCCCACACCCCTCCTCCTCCGGTTACTGTTTTTAATTCCTCCACTCTGGCAACAAGGTGAAAAACACTCGCCAATTAGCCGGAACCCCTGTGATTATGCTGCTCATGCTAACAAGTCCCATTTCTATCAATTATTTATTCTGAGGCCAAACTCACACATACACATTCCGGCCCACACACACATTCCGTCACGTTCACACATCATCCCAGGCAGAGGCCTTGAAAAGCAGGATGAGGCTAGTCTGTTCTAGTGAGCGCTCTCGCTCTCTCTCTCTCTCCGTTTCTCACTCTCTCTCTCTCTCTCTCTCTCTCTCTCTCTCTCTCCCTCTGTTTTTCCACCTAGTCCCCTTTATGATGGCTGTGTCTCACTGAAGGACACCTGCAAACGCTTTTAGGTCAAACCGCAGCCACAAAACTTATTTCCCTCTCTCTCATTTTTTTGCACTTTATTATCCTTCCCTACTTCAGAGAAGATGGTTTCCACCTACAGTGACTCATGTGTTTCTGCCTCTCTGTTTCTCATTCACCTGGAGGCTCAGTGTCTCCAGCAGTGTTCAGCCGAGCTTCTGTGATGTGGTGTTTTGTGCTCGCGCACCTGGACTCTGCATTTTTCCGTGTGTGTGTTCATGCGTGTGTGTGTGTGTGTGTGTGTGTGTGTGTGTGTGAGACCTGGCCTGTTTGTCCATGCTGGCATTCTGGGTTGAGGCGTTGAGTCTCGCCGTGTCACACACACACATGCACACACACATCACACACACGCATGCACACACTCACACACACATACATCCCCAATCCAGAGGTGGACCGTTAGCTCTGGATAATGAATGACTCCTTTTGGATGGAAGATATTTTTTGTCTCATTACCAAAGGCATTATGGACAGGTAATATTGACACTATGATAAAGACTCCAGGGCTGACGAGACGTACCATATGCCTGCTATTATCCCCACTGGAGCCCAGCGTTCCAGAAGGTTCCGTGCTTGGAATTAGTGCTCGGCTGGGTCTTCTGCCGTTGTTGATACATCTATGTCGCGTATTGCCCTACCCGTCCCGTTAAATCACACTGCATGTTTTGGTGAACATACCAGACATGCCTTCTCGGAGTCGTGCCAGTTCTTGCAGAAGCACAATGACCCTTCTTCCAGGCAAAAAACTAATTAGCCATCCAGTGTGACAGGCACCATGCTGGCCGACTCATATTGTCGACCCTTTTCAACAATTGAGTGTTGGGAGTGAGTGATTTAGGCCCAAACCCCTGCATGCATTACACATCACAGCAGACCCCACTAGGAACAGTGGGGAGGCATCACACGCACATCTGACGTTTTCACAGTCTGTGATTGGCCGCTACTGCATGCAGTTTTCACAGTCTGTGATTGGCCGCTACTGCACGCCATCGGATGGCCCAACTGGGTCCAGCTAGCCGGCGCTCTCCCAACACGATACCGCACACGGCAGGGCTCAGGACTCCGAGTGTGCTGTCCAGCGTGGGCCGTGGGGAGAGATGAGAGGTTGGTGTTGGCTGTAAATGCCCGCAGCTGTTACAGCTGGGTGGAGTAGGAGACTCCTCCCCAACACCACCCAACACAGATGTGGGTGGGGTGGGTGGTCCCGCATGCATGGAACGGGGGGGGGGTATGCCTCTGCACCTGCCCCAGCGCAGCTGCCACTACCCACAGGCCAAGAGCCCACTGACCAATCAGGGAGATTCCTCTGTCCCTCTTCAGAAGCTCACAGTCGGCCTGTTGTGAGAAGGCTGGATGTTTTTGCTCTCTCTCTCAGTCTGTGCCATTTACTGGATGTGTTAACACCCCCCCCCCCCCCTTCTCCATTTTAACACCAAGTACATCTGCATGAGGGATTTGGGGATCTGGGAGTTTGGGGGTCTGGCTGGTTGAGATCATCAGCAAAACTTCTGAATGGAGAAGAAGAAAGTGGAATTTGCCGTGTCAGCATTCATCATCATCTAAATATAGCACCTCTGTGAGCACTGTTGCTGCCATGCCACGCGGGTGAAATTTGAACCAACTTGCACGATAGACTACGGTCATTAATAAATGACCAAAACAGTTTGTCCAGTCTGTCTTAACGCTATGCTAGAGAGCGCGTTCTGGACTTTCATCACGATTTCGGCGGCCACGTTTTCCTCTGCTAGGTCTCTGCAAGAACTGCAGCGTTAGTGGGCTTTTTTTGTCTCCAGCAGGAGCTGAAGCGTTCGTCTCCGCTTCTCTGGACTACGTTCCGGCACATTTCTCCTCCAACCCTGGAGGCAGAGAGCAGACGAGGAGCAGCTTCAACAATGAAGCCCTTTGAGATGGAACCTTGGCCTGGAAGGCTCTCCAGGGGGAAAAAAAACAGAAACACTTTGTCACTTTGTCTTTCTCGTGGCCAAGTTCCGCCGAGCCCCACTTCATTCAACGCTGCGAGATGTTATTTACCCTGCTGTGGCCTATCCGGGTGGCACACAGCAAATGAATGAGAGAGAGAGACAGAGAGAGAGACTATGGGTAACTGGCTTCATGATGGTCTTATAACCAGTCTACTGCCCATAAGCATAACGTCTGGGCCACAAAGCTTTATTCACAAGTTCAAGAATAAGATACATTGACTGGAAAGGGCTTTTTGATTGATGTGCAAAACAACCAACCACAGGCATTTCTGAAATCAAACAAACAACCAGGAATCAAACAACCTGCAGGAACTATTAGGTGCTTGCAGGAACTATAGATGCTTGCAGGAACTTTTAGGTGTTTGCAGGAACTATAGATGCTTGCAGGAACTATTAGGTGCTTGCAGGAGCTACTAGGTCTTTGCAAGAGCTACTAGGTGTCTGCAGAGGCCTAGCCATGCTTCAAACGGAGCCCTTTTCCTGGGCTCTGTCATCTCCTCTATTAGCCCGACGGCAGTCTGCAAGCTGAAGCGTGTTGTATTTGGGCTGCTCCATGAAACCTTCAAAACGCTCCAACAGTTGGTGCGTATCAATAAGCCAGCTGGCAGAAGCTAGTCAGGATTTACCCACAGCCGTAATCCAGATTTCTTTATTTTTTTTATCTCCTTGTGATGAATAATGCAGGTATGACTTTGTAGCGAAACACAGACCAACAAAGTAGTATCAGTATCCAATAATCAAACACAGGAGAGCATCATTGTTGTTGGGCTGAGCCAAGGTGTGCCCGGGACTGGAGAGAGCCAATCAGAAGCTTAGAAAAGATCCAGAATGTTGTCGAGGCTCCGGGCGTGGAGCCCTTGATGTAAGCAGCCCTCTTCACCCCTCTTCACTCCTCCTGAAGGTCAAAGCCACTTTGGCTGAACCTGCAGCAGAAAGGCTCTGTGCTTCTGCTGCTTCTCATACTGTCTCCGTCCTCCATTACCCGGCGCTCTGCTGCAATCGTGCCTCATTTTGACACACACACACTTTGTCTGCTCTCAGTCCACGCCGAGGACACACAGAGTCACTGAACTGCGGACAGAAAGCATTGGCCAGATTGGCCGAGCTCCACTCAGAAGGGCATCTGCGGGGCTTCTGCATGCGGGGGGGGGGGGGTCACGGAAAAGCACCTCCCTCCATTAGAACGCTGCCGTAACATAATGGCTATTCTTGTACTTCTCGCTCTCACCCTCCACTACATCCCCGTAACCAGAACTGAATATGTATCACAGAGGTACTCACTGCCTCGATTTGATCTTTTCTTTTTCCGCTGTTTTACCTCTCTCTCTCTCTCTCTCTCTCTCTTTCTCCCCCACTCCTGCCCTTATCTATCTTTCTCTTCATTCTCCCACCCCCATCTCTCTCTCTCTCTCTCACACACACACACACACACACAGCTAAAGCCATCTGTATTCCTGCCTGGCTCCATAGTGAGTGGTGTCTGAGAGTGGGGTGTAAGTGAACAGATGCAAACAGGAGGGGTGAGACGGTCTTCACTGCAGCCGAACGCACACGCTCCTCGGGGGGGATAAACGAGTGGCGCCCGCGCCTGCTGGCCCCTCTCTCCGCCGTTGTCTCGCCCGTTTAAATAACTGACACGCCTGTGCTGCTGGAGACTGGGACAAATCGGCTGAACTGATGTCTCAGCGAGAAGAGGGGCTTGGGCGACAAACACAGCAGAAAGGCCTGGAATGTCGGCCATCCTCATTCTGGGTCAGATAAAACACAGATCTCAGTGTCTCTCTCTCTCTCTCTCTCTCCACTCTCTAGGTCTGTGTGATCGTGGTGGAGCGTTGTGGCTATTAGACCATTGTAGGCCTCTGTGTTACCGACAGACATCTCCCCCCCCCCTCGTTCCCTGAGAGTGTAGGACTCTGTGACGGAGGCTCTGACACGGAGCAGATCGGAGACGGTCCCTGTGTGCGCGAGCGATCTGCTGACTGCCCGACAGCTTTTCTCGCTCCTGTTCCAGCCGTCTGACTGGAGATCAGGGTGTTCTTCAGCGCTGTCAACAGCTGCATGCTGGTACGAGCTGTCAGCGGCAGTGCAGGGCGACTCAAAGCCCAACACGACCTTTTTTTTTAGGCTTCAAACCTGTGGCTCACCTTACACCGTAAACAATTACACTAAATTGCATCTGCTTGGCAAATCCATTTGAAACTGTCAGTCATGTTGGACATTTGAAGTTAAAGAGGAAGTGACATAATGCTGAGTAGATCTGTGCCTCTTTTTCTGATCTAATCAGATGTGTACAAGACCCAACCAAACCAGGTATCTACTTGTAGATACCCTGTTTATGTAACATCCTAGTCTTAAAGTCTTCTTTTCTCTCAAATGCCTGGTAACGTTTCATTCATTTCACAACACCTGATCTTTTTCTAATAACGTTTCCTGCCTTAGACTGGCTGTGCCATTGGGTAACTTCATTTGTTTCGCATGTCCAAACTGGAAGATTGATAAAGCATAGAACAGAAACTAAAGCACTGAAGCAAAGAAACCAAACCAAACCTGTACTGGCCAAAATTGAAGAAACATACGACTGACCAAGTCTCCTCCCAAGCAGGAAGTGAGGTCATACACTCATGATTGCACAAGCCTCCAGCAAGTCCCGCCTCTCTTCCACCTCCTTCCTGTGCATTCAGACCCATGCGTGGCTTTGAGGCCCTTATCCGTATGCTACAAAGCAACACGTTCCCAGCCGGCCGCCTGTCCCCGGTATGGTCCTCCGTGTGATGTCAAGGTGTCAACCGAGCGTCCTCGGTGACAGAGGTTCACAAACACGTACACATGCGCAGGAGCCCTGCACAAACACGGGGAAATGTCAAGGATCTCTCAATCCAGCAAACAAAACAGCTCGGGCTCCCGCACACGCACCGCGCTCGGTGACGCCGCGGGCGATGTGCGGCGCGCTCATCCGCGGGGCTGTTCTTCGACGGCGCGCTCGACCTTTTTCCGAGTAAACACGCTATTTAAACGTAGACGCGTCATGTCCATTAATGGGTGGCTTTCATCGGAGGTTTGTTTTGGGGATTAGCGAATAGTCCTCGAAGCAGCACTCTCCACGTTGAGCCACCCCCCCCCCCCCCCCATCTGTCTCCGTGTCCTGTTCTAAGCCTCCTGCTGGCTCTTCTGGCTTCCGCCACCGAGACCAGCACAGTTCGGTCGCGCCCCAACCCCCGCAGTTGCGCAAATCCGCCGTAAACAAGTGCGGAAACACGCCTCGTGTGTTGTTTTTCCATTAATGAACCGATCTCCCAGGACGTGGGACTAAATCCATTTAAACAAGGCCGTGCACACACAGGCGGGCGTACTCACTGGTAGCTGCTGGAGATCGGGGTTGGGGGGTTGGGGGGGGGTGGGGGCGGGGGTGGTTATTAACCCGGGGAAGGAGGGGGAGCAGGGATAATCAGTGTGTTTATTAATTTCGAGTCTGGCTGGGTGTAGTCGGAGATTGCGGGCGGACAGACAGGAGGCTCGGCAAGTGCACGGCCCCCCCCCCCAACGTGAGCGTTACCGAGCTGCCGTAATCCTCCCATCACAGGGGGCACAGAGGAGAGCCCAACCTGCACCTCCCTCCCAACATTAATGGAGGTGAGAGCACTGATAACATCCAGCCCCACCAAAAGGACAGCAGCTATTAGAGAGAGATTCCATTCAGATCCTCCCTGTCATAATATCCTGTCTCATTAGTGGGAACACGGAGAGGAGAACCGTTGTGGGATTCTGGGCGAGGACAAACAAAGAAGCAGGGAGACGGGTCGGGAGAGGGCGGCCGGGGTGGAGACGGAGAGGCAGGGAGGGAGGGAGAGAGAGTGGGGCAAAGGGGCAGAAAGAGACGGCGATGTCTTTTGCTCCTTCTGCCAGAAATAGTCCATATTCTGGGATGTATCTAATATCAGTTCCCTGCTGAGGGTTCTGTAATTGAGCACACAAAGCCGTGGACTTCCAGCTGAGGAGAAGAACACAAAACAAACAGTGAACTGGACCCTGCTAAGACGCCACGGTTTGCATATCCTGACAGAACTGAATAATTCAGAGCTGGTGCAGGCGTGGGCAGAATAACAGGCTGATCTTAGGGATTGTTCTGAGGGGTATCCACGCTGAAGGTCACTATCGGAAGAGAGTGCCGCTGTAGGTGATTAGAGAGGGCGTGAAGGAATGCCAGTGTAGCGTATCGTGTGTGTACCAGTGTGTACTAGCGTGTGTTTGCTTGCCTCTCTGTTCCACTCACGACCGCTGGCCGAACTCTCGTGACTCTCACGTGCGTGGTCACGTGACCGAGCCCTCTTTCTGCAGGGGAAGGAGACCAAGTCCCTCTCAGCACTCACACCTCAGCGTCCACAGGGGGGGGGGAAGATGTAAGGGAGTGAGTTCCCCAGCCGGGCATGTCAGCGCAACACATGCGCCAAACCCCAGGGGGCGCTGCCTCACCCGCACCCCTCCGCACTCGGGGCCTCATGGCTCCACACACACCGCTCGACCCCGCCGGCCATCACGGTGACATTGACCTTTACACTGCAATTAGCCACTTAATCACCAGTTAATTATTAATATTAGCAAAACCAGAGCCGCTTGGGGTTGTTTGTCTCATTCACACACACACACACACACACACACACACACACACACACACACACACACACACACACACACACACACACACACACACACACACACACACACACACACACACACACACATACACGCACACACACACACACACACACACACACACACACACACACACACACACACACACACACACACACACACACACACACACACATGCACACGCGCACACATACACACACACACACACACACACATACACACACACACACACACACACACACACACACACACACGCACACACACATACACACACAGACTGAAAGGCCGTATGATATACAGATGGGGCTGGAGGAAATGGGAGATCTGCATTACAGCTATAGGATGCCACTCTTGCCAAAGTGATTACATGTTACATCGAGCTGACACGGGAAGGCCACTGACTCTGGAGAGAGCGCTGTGCATCCTGACGTGGTGGAGAGGGGGGGGCGTGACCCTAGAGTGGGGGCGTGACCCTAGAGTGGGGGCATGACCCTGGAGAGGTCCCAGGCTCCGACGTGGCCTGCATTAACCCTGGCCGCCATTCCCAGAGTACCCCGGCACAAATGAGGCACTCGGCATGCGCGGCGGACGACTACACGCTCCACAGCCCATGCCGTAATTGAAGCTCGGCTGTGTGATAAGAGGCAATACTCAGCCAATTACAACAGATACTTGTGAGACAGGCGGAATTCGAGGGAGCTCAAAACTGCAAGCTCAAATCAGTTTGTTTGGTGCGTTTTGTATCGTGCCCATGGCTTGTGGAGAGGAAGCGCTCACAGGTCAGGATGTCAGCCATGTTCAGAAAAAAACAGACAAAACCGTGGTGGCAAAAACTCAAACCGCCTAAAAAGGGCCCACAGACCGCAATGCTTAGAACTACAAAGACAGTGAATTATAAAAGTCTTGATTCTGCTTGCTCTGAAATGTAAATGCTACAAAAGCATTTCATGTTTTTCTTTCCTTTTATGTTAAATGTCAGTGTTATGAGAGCAGGGAATGACTGACAGCTATAAATGTTATGACAAGATGTCAGGGTTTTTCTAAATGTGCTACCACGGAGCACAGCACAGCTGTGCTATAAGACGTTTTCAGTTCAAATGATCAGCTTCCTGTTGAATTAACGAGCTTAACGAGCTTAACGAGCATGCACTGGCTATGCGGTAACATTCTCACTTGCTCTCAGGACTGGAAAACAAACCTACAGTGCTTCTATTAACCACAGACTTAGTATAATCCCAGAGCCAATATACCCTGCAGTGCAGAGCAGAAGCAGGGCTGTTGAAGTGCCTCTCACTGTTTGAGGTGCAAATTTAGACGGAGGGGTGAGAAGAGAGGCTATGTGAGAGGACACGGGAATGAAAGAAAGAAAGTTAGAGAGGGGCGAGGAGGGGAGACGGAGAGAAAGAAAGTCGGAGACAGAAAGGTGGACAGGTAGGTAGAGAGGATGGGAGAATAACAGGGACAGAATGACAAAGACAGAGAGAGCTACAGGTATGTAGGGAAGGTGATAGAAAGAGAGTGAGGGGGGTGGATGGGAAAAAAAAAAAAAAAGCGGGAGAAAGAAAGAAAGAAAGGGAGGGAGGGAGGGAGAAAGAAAGATGTCAAAGGGTAGAGAGACACTGAGCCACAGGTGTTCTCTCTCCTGCTTTCACGGCATGCCCTTGCTCTCATTACCAGCTGCTATTCACATCACCCATCCATCTGGCCATAGCCGGCAGCCCAGCACCCAGCATAATATGGGCACGCTCCTCTCTTATGGCCTTACAATTGCCGCTGATTCACCCGAGAGTTATTATTTCTGTGTAATTTTATTCTAGGTGCTCTGAAACCGAATCTTTTATACTCCTATTCAAGGCTGGAAGGAGATTTTATTTGTTCGTCACAGAAACAAGGTTTGAGACTGATACAGGCACAGAATATACTTGTCGCCTTATGTGGATCGAGGACCTCAAAGGCACAAAACTACAGGCCCGTCTTTTCCATTCGGCATTTTAGTGTGGCACTCTGGTCTATGCTGACAACACGCGCACAGCAGGCCAATTATGCAGCAACTCTGGATACAAATGTGACGTGTGACTGTGCTCTGTAAAGATTTTTCAAAATATGATGAACTCGCTCTCACATGTGCAAAATCACACATAAACAGTACGATTAATGCATCTTTTGATTGATATTAGACGCCTTTTACAGTCATTAAAAGCTTTATCATCGTTGTTTTCATGGGGTTTTTACATTGTATTTAATGGCCTTGCTGATCGTGAATGGAATGCAGTTATAGCTGTGTATAGTACCTTCCATGATAAAGCAAAATCAGATGTGTTATTTTTGCCACATATTTAGGCAGGTTATCAGTCTAGTTTTACCTCATTTCATCCTTAACATACTTGCAGTAGTATGCAGCAAAGATTTAAATGACCTAGGAGCAAAAACACAGAAATGGTTTCTAAAGGATTCTTGATGTATGTAAAATCCAGCTCGGATTCCTTGCAGTGTGTAGTACATTATGGTGAAACTCTTTAAAACCGCACAGACCTGTAAATGTAATCCAGGAACATACGATACATAAATCAATCCAGACTACAGACATCACCCATCTAATGGTTGCATTTTCATTTAATGGTTCCTATCCACTTAAAGTTCCGGTCAAGATAGCTGACCTATTACCTACGACATATTCTCAAGCTACTGCAAGGATGATTTTTAATAGTATACTTGTATATCGATTTAAATAGATAAATAGATTGAGTGAGTTGACAATGATCAATTTGCATGCGATTTAATTCTGAAAAGCCATTTATCTGGTGCTTTAAGTGGAAAACCTCACTGGCTTATACGACACAAAGGTTTCCATTCCAGTTTATATCACTAAGATCACAATGGGTTTAGAGTCTCTTAACTGTTATTCCTCAAAAGCATCTGTAATGTGTTCAACATTGAAGAAAGGTGCAATCATTTATTTAGAAAAGCACCATTTGCGGTTTCTAAGTCTAAATTGTTCTCATGTATACAGTATAAGACTTTTAAACCTGAGGTTAGGGCACAAATACAGAGCGTAGCACTGGCAACAAAACCCAAGCGCTCACTGACCATGTTTGTGGGTTCATATTCACTGTGGTTTACCAAGGAAATGAGGTGATGTTAGATTAAACAGATAAACTTATTCTCCAGGTACAATCCAAGTAATCATAGTCCATAAATGAATTCTCCAGTAAGTCAGCAAGCTCGTTCCAATTAAAATACACGATTTCAAACCCAACTTTTTTTGGAGTAATAGTAGGCGATATCTTCAGGTTAAATTACAGAGCTAAATACTGTAGTTTCCATGTTGTCATTTTGAACTGCTTCTTAATCGTACTGACATATATGGTTTCCACAGGATGAACATTTATAAACCTGATATGCGGGACAGTCACCATAACCTACTGCCATGACCTGAGCTTGGTCTGCAGGTGCCCACTCCCCCAGCACCGCACTGACGCATTTACCCATGGGACACTCTGGGCCAGGAGGGCGTGACCTACCAACAGACCAATCAGGAGTCACCAGCTGCACATCTGGGCTTGACACGCAGGTGAACTGCCACACTGCTCAAGGTAAAACGGCCACACTGCTCAGGAGCGCGTCCCAATCACAGTGTAAGCACTGCGAGATCAAACGCACAGGACAATGCAAGCAATTCATGTGCAAATGGTACATTCATATAACAACTCTTCACCATTTAACAAGATAGCCCGTCAATAGGACCTTGAGACGCTGCGTAAAGTCACCTTTGAAACACCCTCTTTTTTTGTGTATGCTGATTCCATTGCTTTTTACTCTCCAAGTGTGTCTTGGTAAGCGAGTGAAAGGGAGAGCGAAAGAGAGATGGAAAAAGGGATGTTATAAATGCAACAGTGCTTCAAAGTGTGTTTTTCCTAATGCACTCGGTGCAAGCTGTTTAAGGATTACCTTGCAGAGGGAACAGTCCTCATAATATTCATCTCCCTGACAAGCTATCAAACTGCGAGTAATGAACTTTCACTGTCACAGGCAGTGAAAGCAAAATGATGCAAATATTATTTCGTTTGCAGCCCACCCATATGCCTTGATCGCATTGGCCCATATGACTAAACTGGACAGAACAGTAGCACTAGGGCAAGACTGGAACACTGCCCCTGCACTGCAGATAATTAGCCCATTCTCCAGACATGCTGCACAAACAGAACAGAATGTGTGCATGGCCATTACAGGGTCACTACTCTTTAACCATTACAGCTGTTAAACAGTCGTTATCGCTTGGGAGTAATCACGTGCAAACAGAGAAGGCTAGAGTAGTCAAACCCAAGTAAAAGTACTGTTATTCTGAAATGCTACATTTTGAAAGTTAATATTTTAAATGATTTTGTAAAAAATAAGAAAGCATCTAGCACATAGACTACTCAAGTATCAAGTTACATCATGTGATCTCATTTAATAATCAAAGTATAACTGCAAAATCCCAGCCTGGTTTGGGCAGTGCAAAGAAATCTAATATATCTAAAACATAATTTCTATTCGAATTAATACAACCTTCAACTGATGTTTGTCTTCTTTTAAGGGGACCTGTTACGCTTGTCTTTGAGTTTTAGAGCTTGTTGTGCATGTAAACAATCCGCAAAGTTCACAATCGCCCACTCCCTCATGTTCATGTGCTCATTTTTCATTTTGTTCCCAGTTCAGTTTGTGCCACCCCCTTGTTTAATGCCCCGCCTGTCATTTCTTCAGCTGTTCCCAGTTTATTCCCTCATTAGTTCTGTTAGTTATTCAAGCCCTGCATTTTGTATGCATGGTTGCCAGTACGTGGATGTGCTCCTCGTGTCTCTGCGTGCGTTTGGTATTCTACGGTTTTGCGAGACTGTTCATCGTTGCTCTTGTATGTTCTGTTTTACTCTCCAGTTTCCTTCTGGTTCGTTCCCCCGTCTAGTTGCTGTGTTTTTCTTTTTCTCATGTCAGTGTGCTTGTCAGTTCTAGTTCTGTCCTTCAATTTAATAAAGAACTTTTGGGTTAAGCACTTGCATCTAGCCCTGTCCGCCTCTTCGTGTCACACAGAGTCACACGCCAGAGTGAGTAGGCCTAAACCTCTCCCAAAGAAACCACTTTTCTTAGCTGCCTAAAATGCCTCCTTGGAATTTCAGCCATTTTCTTTGTTACAAGATGATGCAATCTGATAACACTTTCCACGCCCTCACACAATGCATAGCAAGTACTGAAGGCCACAAACAGTTTGTTCGTTTTTTTCAATCCACGTTACGAAGACACTGTGTTGTGTGATGTGAGGGGAAGTATCATTTGTATACTGCCAAAAGGTATAACCACAAAGATGTCAGTGGTGGAAATTCTTTTTTACCACTGTTCCACTGTTGCTATGCTGTGTGCCTGGGACTTCATGGTGGTCTGTTTCAAAAACCATCAGCAATTCGAAGTTGAATTTTCACATCTTTTACTGTTGAAGGACAGTTTACAACATGTGAGTATGTATTATTTGCAAATGTGATGTCTAAACAAACATCAAGGTAGATACTATGTGAGTTCTAAGTGTGGAGTTGTTAGCTATAGCTAATCCACACACCAGTGCTCAGCTGTAGACCTCTCGATAAATGAGACTCTCCTGACAATCTGTGTGTGCTATAATGGATTCGCTAATCAGGTGCATGCTCACGTTTGACTAAAATTGTGTGGAAATATGACGATGTTTTTTCCGATCACTAGATGTCCAATGATATTCAAGTGTAGCAGTAGATTTATGATTACAAGCTGTAATGTTACAGTCACAATCCATGATGCAGAACCTTTAATTAAATTAACGTCACCTAAAAGTCTGAAGGTACTGGATGTGGTTATGACATAACTTTAAGGTTGTGCGAGATCAACTGGTGGGTTAGGTAGCCCAACTGGTTATCATTAGCCATTTACAGCTTGCTAAGTTGCATATAACTGGGTAAATAACTGTGCATGTAAGGTGTTGTAAGGTGAACAAATCCACATGTAAGGTGGAAAAAAAAAGCCTGAATATGCACTGCTGGACCACAAGGTTTACTTTAGCTGCTACACGTTAGCTTACTTCTTCTGTTGCTGGTAGCTAGTTCGTTTATATATATATATATGATAACCATTGTTTTAACCAACCCCCCAAGCCCATGGTGATGTCACAATGATAACTCCCCCACGGATAGTTCAGGTGACAACACCGAAAGTTAAATGAATTAAAAGTACTTCTATGTGACTGGAGGAATATAGTTAAATGTAATGGACTATTTAACTATATTGCTGACAAATAACGTTGCCTGTTATAATGCAAATATTAAAACTACAATTTGTTCAAAAATACTTTTTAAGCATTTGTAAATATTGCATATGAGGAAATTCAACATGTATTGTGTAGAGGGTAAAATGTTTGAAAAAAAAAACATTCTTGATATGCGTTAACCACTCGTAATTAAAATTACAGGTAGCTCGTCTGTTGTTAAGCCATTTTCCAATTCTTAATTGGCGGTGAGTTTCTGACCACAGGAGTGTTGCTGGCTGCATAGTTTGGAGTGGTAAGCCAATCCTGAGCCCGCGATGACGTTGAGAGATGTATAAACTTTTAGCAGAATTGCTGTGTGACATCATCAGCACACCACGCGCTCGCTAACACGTCACTATCACGTCAGAGGCGTTGACAACAGCAGAAACGGACCAATGATAAACATGGTAGGAGATACCTGTTATATTCTGTGGCACTAGCTGGAATACAGTTCGCAGTTGCACACCTATAAAATGCACTTACCAGACAGGTGCACCAATTATAGTGGTAGCTGGGTGCTGGTGAAATATGAATATTTCTAATAAAGGAGTGGTAAAATGGAAACAAGTGATATTCAGTGTTGATTATACATTCATGCAGTGTGTGTGTGTGTGGTGTGGTGTTTGTGTGTGTGTGTGTGTGCGCGCGCGAGCGTGTTTGTGTATGCGTGCTCGCGCGAGCCTATCTATAACTGATGGCATACAATAGGCGATTTGATTTAGTCAACAACTGGCTATAATTATCCTTTTAAAATATGCTGCTTTGTCGGTCTCCTGACCGGAGACTGTCAAAGAGGTCTTCGGTTGTGTACAGTGTGAACAGACATAACAGTTGTCTCCGAAATAAGACTCCCAACTAGCGGACTGCTTTGATCCTTCCAGACTGACTGAAAACGCAGCGCGTGACCAAGGCAATAATCTCACGGAATACATCGAAATGTGCGCGCCAGTCTCCAAAAAGCACGAAAAGGTGTAGGCAATGGTGTAGTGTCGTAAAAGGCTCGCAAAAGTTTTGGGTTAAACACATTTCCTAGGAACGGCTCCGTTTTGTGTGTGTGAGAAATAATGTTAAGACGTGTCTGCCATACGTTGCCAGGTGAGTCACATTAATGGCAGTCTCACTTTGACAGCAGAATAATTTAAAGACATGCAACTCTTATCCATTGTCTAAGACCAATCATACACATATATGGATTTTACTTTGTGTTAATAGTCTACTATTATCTCCTGTACTTAATCATTTTTATCCATCTTAAATACTGCTCCAATTCAAAAGTGAAATGACCCAGGAAAATATACAAGCCAACCCGACAGCACAATGTCTTCCACTGAAAGAACGAGTCAAACTGCACTGCGGCATCCACCATTAATATCTTAAGAGTAATATTTCGATATGTGAATAAATATTTCATCCACGATCGTCTTGAACGCGCTCATCCAGCATACGCGTATCGCGGACATTAAGGCTATATAATTCCGAGCAAATTAACGTTTACTAAGTTGAAAACCTTTACATAAACTCTTACAGCTTCACGTGCCACTAAGCTTATCTATGAGTAATAAACTGGTTTTCCTAGGACTGGAACAACACCCGTAACCACAGGATGCTAAAATCTACATACACGAATAGACAAGCTTTTTCTCAGTGAGAGATCGTCGCGCAGTTGCAGCAAACTGACTGTCAATCAACTTCTGAAGATTACATAAGAGCAAGTTAATAAGTTAGAAATCAGACTTACCCCGTCTAAACATGTTGGAAAGTGTTGATTCGTTTTAAGCCCCTCTGGGGTTCATCTAGTCTTGTATTCCCGCCCAAACGTTTTTTTTTCACTGTCAATATGAAGCAAGGGGAATTTTACAAATGTTGTTGGACTTCAGCTCAGTATGTTCGTGTTGGAAGAATCTCCGTCGCGGTGCACTTCGGTAGCAGAGGAGAGTTGTTGCTGAATTTTAATTGAGTGAATCTACCGGGATGTAGCCTGCTGTTATCCTGTGCGGTCCTCGGCAAATAGCGAGCAGTCCAGCGCAAAGACACATGCTGCAGTCAAAACTGTCTTCTTATTCACGTCCAAGATACACTGAGGCAAACACATCAGCAGGAGATCCTGGTAGTGCAGTTAATTCGTTGATGACCCTACTAACAGCCCGCGGATAGCTACCACGCTCCAGGCGCGAGAGAACGCACAACAGTTATCGACGACGAACCTTTAGATTCATACGTACTGTTAAAAGCGTTTTCGTATACCATATAATGCGATTTGGGATCAGTTCGCTTATCCTTCTTTCCTCTATTACGCGATGAATCCCCCTTCTGAACTATCGCATGCGCTCTTAAAATTAATCAGAAACACTCAGCGGGGAGATGTCCGGAGGTGTCCCGGTGCCACGATGCAGGATGTCGACTGACTTACCTCTCCGAAACCACTGCCTTCAGATTTCCAGTTTCGACTTATTGACAAGTAACGACATTTTAATCCGCCCGTAGACCGAAATTCGTTTGTTTGCACAATGCATACAGTGGCTGAACAGTTTGTGATTGGAAAGCTGAGGCTGAATAATGGTAAGATCCTGTTCCTACCGAGGAGACGGATGGAAAGACGAGATATGCATTAGACGAACATGCGCGTCCAAGGAAATGAGGAACTGGCATTGGATACGCTATGTGATACGCTCAAGTGTGCGGTGGAACTCTACCCACTATAAAAATGTAACTTAATGTGAATAGTTCATTTTCACTTTGTGCAGGCCTATCTAAATGCATACGAAATGTAATCTCTCTCTCTCTCTCTCTCTCTCTCTCTCTCTCTCTCTCTCTGTGTCCTGTATGTCTGCTGTATGTCTTTCTCTCTCACTCACTCAACAATATGGAGTCAATATGTAGCTTCTTGAGTGAAACCAGGGTTAACATGCATTACAGAATTTAAGACATTTCCAAGAAAATCAAAGGGTCCTTTTGTTCCTCCTTTTGCTCCTAAATGTTTTCAATGTTTGATATTTTCCCTGGAGATTTGGGAACATTGTTAATATTTATAGGAATGTCTTTTCAGTATTGTGGAAACATTTTGTGTACATCCTCAGAACCTCCAGAAGGTTCATCATGTTCCTGGAAAGAGCAGTAGAGAGGTTTTGCTGATGATCCCCAGGGTTTCTCTGTCATCCATGACAGTGTTATTAAAGCTAACTGAATTTTCTCTTTCCAGTTGAATTTCACATGCACAACCATGCAGCCAACATGCAGACCCATTAAAAACGTTAATTTATAAATTTGATAACCCTAACTCTAGTTCAGTCCTAAGACTGTTGTTATGGATGCTTGACATGATAGTTAGCCGTAGTTTCTCTAATTCTAGCTATTAATGTGGACATTTCAATCCATACTGCTTGATGGTTAACAAAGCAGGGTCTGCATTTATCTCATACTGAACTCCATACTGTTTGTCATATAAATCACAGCGCTCAGTTGCTGACACAACTGATGCTAATGTAGTCAGTGGCCCTTTTCTCAAAAAGAAAAATATCTTGTAACCCTGCATTTGAAGTCAAACCATGCTCGCATATGGGGCATGAGTGATGCGTTTCTCCTTGGTCCACAGGAGATGGTTAGAGTGGCAGTGGACTGATGAAGTAACCACATTTGAAGTTTTAACTCTCTGAAAATGAGTGTTTTGCTATTTTACTCTCATATTGCTTTTCCATTAATGAGAAAACCTTGTATAGATAAAGAATAGATAAGAATTTATTAACATTAGGAGCACAGAGGAGAATTCATGATTTGAAAACAATATCCTCCCTCTTAACTCTAAAACATAATGGGATATTTGTTGTTTGTTTTATGGAGAGTCATATATATAGTCCTATATTGTTTTAAAAAAACTTCTGCTTTGAGGATTCTCTTTAGTTACAGATGCAGTTAACACAAAGTGCTTTTGCTGATCACTGATAATGCATATGAATGATAGCTAATTCAAACATAATGTTGTGGGACTTTGATTTACAAAATCTAAAAAAAACTTTGAAAAGGTAAAGTTCTAAAGTTACAGTTTATATATATTTACCACCCCTTGCACTTTAAGCAGACATGGTTTTAATTAGAAGCCCCATCTGAAACTGGCAAGTCATTGCTGGCTAGAGGCCTGAACAGGGAATCTCAACAGCAATGCACCACATAGTATAATAGCATATGTGTTGATAAACGTAGCATACACTATTGAGTGATTGCTTTTATATATTCTTTTATTTATTTTTTCTTGACCAAAACATTTCTTGACTTGTAGTGGAAGAAGTGCGACCATAATTTACTCTTCTTTCCTCACTTTCTAAAGTGCTGAAATAGAAAAGCCTCATAACTAGGCTCCATGCTGTGACACTCTGAAGGCCTCGCAGCCCCGATGCAGTCTGAAGAGGAGACGAGTGACTCGTTTTATTACTGCTCTCTTCATTCACAGCCAGATTCTTACCAGCCAAGCAGCAGTAGCACAGAAGGAGGTAAAGGAGGCACTGGCAAAAGTAAAAGCTTTTTGAGTTGTCTGGGAAATTATTTACGGAGAAAACAGCGAAAGAGCTACAAGAAGATCCCTAAACAAGGCAAATGAGACAAACCACAATAAATGCCTCTCTCTCTTTCTCTCTCTCTCTCTCTCTCTCTCTCTCTCTCTCTGCCTCTCTATCTCCATCTCTCTGTCTCTCTGTCTCTCTCAACCTCAACTCAAATGAGTTGACGGCGACGGAGAAAAAAAATGATGCGGAAAACGAGAGAGCTTCTGCAGCACATTTTTTTTAAACAGGCTACAGACAAGAACTAACTAAGCGGTGCTCAACCCACGGCCAGAGCAGTAATTCAGGAACGAGGATGTCGATGCTCGTTTAAGTGCTCTGCTCTGTGCTCTGCTTATAATGTCTTTCTATACCCACGTGGAATTGTTTGCGAAAGATGGCAGCGCCCAGCGGCGAAATTGAAGTCGCTACTAAAAAGGCAATAGGTAAATGTATTTTATGTATCGATGTATTTTATTTTCAAGGTTTAGAAGTTACTGTGATCTGTTTTCTGTTTAATATTCGCCATTACTCCTATTTTAGTTTTACGATATTTATGAAACACTGGGATAATGTTGTGCTAGTATTAGCTAGCGGTAGCTAACGCTAATGTTCTGGAGAAATGAAAGATGCCGTGGCGTTAAAAAACTAACCACTACTTGGTAATAGGGAATACGACGAAATGTATTAGTTAGCCAGTGGAAAAATATCGGCCGTGCGGGTGCCTGCGGCGTTTGTAAAATGAAAACCTAATGTTCCTCAAGGGGATGCTGGCCAGTAGGCTGATCGGTTTCACATTTAGGCTAGCCCACTGTTTTCTTTTTTGTCCCTGGACAGCACCGATTGTACGGTACAAAACACAGTACGATATCATGGTTGGAATCCATACTAACCACATTTCAAAATTGAGGCATTTTAGATCATGGACAACACCCAGTTTTCTTTCTTTCAAAATCCAGCCAGTATTTTAAATATAGTAATATATATATATAGTTTAGTCATCCGCAAGCAGGCTATTTTCTTTCTGAAACTTCACAATATCCTGTGGTACATTTCAACGTGGATTGCGTTCCTGGTGTATTTTATTTCTTCCATAAACCACTGCAGTAGTTTATGTTGGCTTTTCTGGTCATTTCAACAATACATTATTGATAATTTTTACAATGTACATTTGCCACTTCCTTACCTAACAGTGTACAGCTAGGTTAGAACACAGCATCACCGAATAGGCCCGTGACAGCTTGGACCTACGTTCTGTGCCCAGGTTCACAGTGGCAAAATGAGCAAAGGATTCTGGTTCTACCAGCATTTCAGGTCAAGATGCCCAAGATGAACTGGCCTCTGGGAGCTGGTTGTCTTTCCTCTGGTCTGTCAGAGATGATCTAGTTGGTAGTGGGCAGATAGCAGCATTGCATTCCTGAGCTCTCCCGAGCTTTCTGTTTTCCTTCTGTAATGCGACATGGAATGCAAAGTTGATGGTTTTGGCTATGAGGAAAGTTCTTCAGGTGCTGGTGTACTGATCATTTGGCTTCGTAATGACTTGATTTACTTGCACTGATGGTTATTTAGCCATTATTTCTTCACATTTCCACACCAGTCTCCAAATCAGAAAAGCCTATAACTTTGACATATATAACTTATGAACCTATAACTATGACATTTTTGGGATACTGTTTTGGTGGATGTAGCTACACATTGCAGTGTTGGTTTAATGAGTGCAACATACCAGAAACAACTGCAGAGCTAATTGTCCATAGTCATTAAGTATGGAGTGTGAAATATCTATGAAATATGTGCTATGAGGTACCTAAGATCTTTGTTACCCATAGGATAAAACCAAAAGCTTTACAGGCTCAAATATTTAGTGCGATAGCAGTCTTATCTTTGTATTTACACCTTTCCTGAATGCCTTTTTCCCCCCTCCACGTGGTGCAGTCCGAGGCCCAAGGAGAGTTGCTAATCAGATCCCCGATGAGATTCTCAATGACTCCGAACTTCAGGAGGCTATCGGTGTCTTGCCAGCCAACTACAACTTCGAGATCCACAAAACCGTGTGGCGGGTGAGACAGGCCGGGGCCAAAAGAGGTACGTTTGACCCTGCTAGTCGCGTGCGCTAGCAGAACTGCTCTGCATTACAAGGCCGAAAAAGGAGCATTCTGTGTTCACATATTAGCAAAGATCAGAAAGCCGTTGCATTGCACATAAAAGATCTCCTGAACCATAAACCAGTAAAATTAGAATGATTCATATATATGAGTGTCCTAGATAGGAGTAGAATGTGTGAGCTGTAAAATAAGTCAACCAAGTCAGCCAGTGCTTTTGTAGTGTGCATGGTGTATTGGGTATCAGGGCTTCACTTTGGCTTCAGTCGCCTGTCTGCAAAAGTGCACCATGCCATAGCAATAAGAGTCTTTGGACAATATTGCTACCACTACATTCACTTACCTCTGCATCATGATTGAAATTGCAAGCCACTCTGGATACGAGTTTCTTTCAAATGCATAAATGTAAATGCGGGGTCGGTTAAATCCTTTCAAAGGCCATTTATTGTAGATATGAGCTATAATGTATATAATTTCTCAATCAATTAACATCCAAACTGCCAATACCACCTGTCTCCACGTTCCTGCGCCTGCATCAAGTCTGACTTCCTGTCGTCTTTATACTAGCAGACTCAGCCATTACGGAGGTGCCATGAGGGCTGAGGAGCTTTTAAATAGAAAACCAGAAGGAAGGTTATATCAATACATCGCTTATTAGCCGCCATTGCAGCATTGACCTTTTGCAGAGCTGGTATTACACAAGGCAACAGTATGCAAATGAGCCCTCTTAAGAAGCAGCACATTTATTTTTTTTCCCTTGTTTGCTCTGAGCGTCCTGACCAAATCGACATGTTGCAGTTGAGTTTGCAGTGGGCACTGGGATGAATCACAGCGTTTGCATAAGCCAACAAATATAAACAATTTTAGTCCAAATAATGCTTTACCAAGACATATAACTGTTCGTCCATTTTACACAGGCAAAACATTTATTAACCAATGTAAATTGTATTACAATTAAAGTATAATAGTTGTGTCTAAATCAAGCTGGTTGATGTATCCCACTGGGACTGTAACCCCCTGGGAAAATGAGGAGAGTCCTGACCAGCAAGGAGCAAATTCTGATTTCATGCCGGTTCCACACCTTGATAAGACAGAAAAACGACACATTTCAGGCCTGCGTTGGTTCGAGCACCAACAAGTAGTGTTTGATGTGGCGAATGCGTTAGCAGGTGTCCGAGCCGAAGCCCAGCGCTCTCGCCGGGGTGGATACGTTGAGCCTTTGTTGTGCTATGTTTTCATTAGAAAGCCTGCACTCTCCCTGCACCCACAGGGCAGAGATCGCCTTATCGACCCCACACCATTCTACTGCCTCCCCCACTCCCAACCGGTTTACTACTCAGGTTTTGGGGGATTCCATGTGCTCTCTCAAGCGTTTTGAGACATCATCGAAGTAACCGTGTATTTAAAAAAATACATTTTAAAAAAGGCATGGCATGTTTGGGGGGGGGTGATTACACATCCGAGGGACATTTTCATCTTGATTGGGGCAAATCTGGCGAGGCAGAAATTGCACATAACCAAGTGTAGCACAAACTGTAAATTGCCACTTAGGGCAATTAACATGTAGCACATATAACCCAAATGTAGTGTTTGCTTAATGGAAACCAGAGCTAAGTGGCATTTAGATGTAAATTTGACCTGATGATTAAGTGTGTTTATTGCAATTGCCCACTGGAAATCAATTAAGGTTCTAACCTTAAGTTATTGCTTGGCACCCGAAAAACAAGACATTTTTAATCAAACCAAGCATGAAAAGAGCAGGAATGAATAAATATCATCAGACAAAATAATTTGACTACATTTGAACTACATACGTACAACAGCCATGTTTTATATAAATATTAACCTGCTTTAAAGAAGCAGGAATGGAAGAGATGAGAAGACAGAAGTAGCGGTCAAATAGTCAGCCGCAGGAGAGTACTGAATCAGTGAGCTAGTCCTGTAGTTCTTAACTGTGTCAGTACTGAATCAGTGAGCTAGTCCTGTAGTTCTTAACTGTGTCAGTACTGAATCAGTGAGCTAGTCCTGTAGTTCATAACTGGGTCAGTACTGAATCAGTGAGCTAGTCCTGTAGTTCTTAACTGTGTCAGTACTGAATCAGTGAGCTAGTCCTGTAGTTCTTAACTGTGTCAGTACTGAATCAGTGAGCTAGTCCTGTAGTTCATAACTGGGTCAATACTGAATCAGTGAGCTAGTCCTGTAGTTCTTAACTGTGTCAGTACTGTATCAGTGAGCTAGTCCTGTAGTTCTTAACTGTGTCAGTACTGTATCTGTGAACTAGTCCTGTAGTTCATAACTAACAGTACTGAATCAGTGGGATAGTTCTGTAGTTCATAACTGTGTTAGCCCTTCATAACCCTTTTTTGTCTTGTGACATTCCAGTCTTCTCAGTATGGCTACAGTACTCTCATCTACACTAAACCAGCAACATTCTAAATTTGCTCAATTAAATCATTTAAACTGGTATTAAACTTGACAGTAGTAGGCATTAATAACAATATTAGCATCCCATCCTGGATATTATGACAGTGAGGGCACTTACATGCTTTACAAAACCCATTACTGGCAAACATGACATTTCCACAATAATTTGCGCTAATTTGAAGCATTCTCATGCAGAGAGCTAACAGTGTTATGAAAAAAAAACATTACATGTTTATTATGTTTATTTATTTATTCATTATTTACATGGTAATGGTGAAAGGGTATTTATAGAGCCTGGTGTTAAAACCCGACTCCTTCAAAGGTGATCTTGACTGCAGCTAAATGCGGAGCACCCATCTCCAGTCTTTCATTACCTCATCACTATGGCCTTGTCACATGACTCATTTTTCCCGCTCTTTCTGGGAGCAGAAGGACAGGTAGAATGTCAGCTGCTGCTCTCTGGCCATTAAAATGGCAGCCAGACTACTTGCAGCCTTAAAAAACCAAGACAAGACATGAATTTTAAAATCGGTTCTAAAGGAATGATAATAATATCACTAACCAATCTAATAATGATTGATTGAGTTGGCGAAATATGTTCCTTCTGCCTAGTTCATGTGCTGCTGTTGAGGTTGTAATTGGTAGTCTTTTGAGGTAATCTAGTTTCATAAATGTAATGAATTAAAACGTATTAGTGGTTTATAAGTGTGGTGGTGGTGGGGGGAGCGGAAGTCAATTTGATGGGAATTCACCGTATTCCTCAGGAGGAAACTCCTAAGAAAACAATTTGTAATGGATGTGGGCTGTAAAGATGAAAGCATATTTAACACCAAGGTTCTTCACTTCAGACTCAGCCCAGGTGTGTGTGCTGGTATCATCTTGGTGCATGTTAAGGTATCAGTTTAATCAGACGTTCCTCTCTGTGAGATTTAGGACCATCCTGTATGTTTTGGCAGAAGAAATATAAAATTCATTTTGTAAAACGAAGCCCTGTCGTCCGCTGGGTTTGTTGTCTGGGGACACGTTTGTGGTCTTGGAGAGCTGTGAATAGATGCAGATATCACCGGATTTTGTTTTTGTGTTCGAATCATTTGCATTGGATGAAATAAATAACCGCTTTTGTCTGTAATCATTTGTATGTGCATATTGCTAATGGTGTGTCCTGCAGACCTGCATGTTGTGATGGTGGAGTGTAAGCGTTAGCTTAAGCAAATAATGGCTTAACCTTTTTTTTTTTTTTAGCATTCATTTGAAAGGTTGTTGCACATTTTGTGCTATAAATGTCAAAAGGCTTTGTTTTCCCATTGCTTATTCATTGATGGCACACACGTGCTAAAACCCACCCACTAATTCAGTACTCAGAGCTAAAATGACCCCACTAATCCAGTTCTCAGAGCTAAAACCAACCCACACATATTCCGTAATCAGATCTTAGACCGTCCCTCTAATCCAGTACTCAGATCTTAGACTAACCCACTAATCCTATATTCAGAACTTTGACCAACCCACTAATTCAGTACTCAGTGTGTGAGAGAGAGAGTGTGTGTGTGTGTGTGTGTGTGTGTGTGCGCTTTGTTCTTTCCTCGTCAGCGTCGGCTGCTGGCACTTTGGCATTTCCTCCAATTTCCTATGGCATTTCTAAACCCACCATGTACAGTTGTGAAGCTGCGCGGCCAGTCAGCAGGATGCAGCCTGCTCCACATCCCCGCAGAGCTCACGCACGCACGGATGGAGTGATTTGTCAGCCACGGCTGCCCTGAGCTCACTAACCTTTTAATGTTAATAAACTCGCCCTTTCCCAAGTAATGACCTGTCCGTGTGCGTCCCGTCCAAAAGAGGGCGATCCTTTAACCTTTTGCAGGAGAGAGGGGCAGCAAGCTCCCCTCCCCTCTCCTCTCCCTCTCCCCCTCCCCCTCCCTCCCCTCCCCCTCTCCCTCTCCCTCCCCACCTCCCTCCCTCCCCTCCCCTCACCTCTCCTCTCCTCTCCCCTCTCCCCTCATCTCCTCTCATCTCCCCTCTCCTCTCCTCTCCCCTCATCTCCTCTCATCTCCCCCCCCTCCTCTCTCTTCCCTCTCCTCCTTCTCTTCCCCTATCTCCTCTCCCCCCTCTGCTCCTCTACCCTCTGCTCACCTCCTCTTCCTCTTTCCCCTTATCTCCCCTCCCCTCCTCTCCTCTACCCTCTGCTCACCTCCTCCCCTCTCCCCTCTCCTCTCCTCTCCCCTCATCTCCTCTCATCTCCCCTCCTCTCTCTTCCTCTTTCCCCTCCTCTCCCCTCCTCCCTCTCCCCTCCTCTCCTCTCCCCTCATCTCCTCTCATCTTCCCTCCTCTCTCTTCCTCTTTCCTCTCCTCTCCCCTCCTCTCCCCTTCCCTCAAGATGGCCCCTCATGGTCTTCACTTATCCAGGCCCCCTCCTTCCGTTCTTAATGAGAGGGACTGGCTTTCTGGTTTGTGGATGGCGAGCACTGTCTTGCTTCACTTTTGAGGTGCAGTTGCAATAATTTCAGTAGCCATCCCAGAGTGCATTGCTGCATCTTGTATTGGTCATCCTCTAGCTTCAAATTACAGGCAATATAAAACAGCCTGGATCTGCATAACCACTGGCATGACATCAGACCTCAGTAATTTTATTCCTAGTGAATCATAGCCTTGTAGGACCCGAATAATGAGATGTGGATGTGTGTGTGTGTGTTTTGCTAAACGGTTTCTTATTACACGGCTAGGCATGCTTGCGTGTCTGACGAATCAAGCTTTTAATATAACCCAGTGGTAATCACGCCAAGTATAACTCATTTGGAATTCACCAACCAGCGAAGAAACTGAATGTTTTATTGGTTTAATGGAATCTGATATACCTCAGAAATGACACATTCAAGTACATCCACAATTGTTAAGATATTTAGAATAAACGTGGCTTCCCAGTGCCTGCTGAAGGCTGGCGCGCCTGGATGTTGGTGTTTACAGTGGGGTGCCCAGTGTGGGAAGTCGGGGCTTCCTGCTGACAGACGAGATGGCTGGTCCACTTCAGCCCACTTGATAACACATTAGTCACTCTAAAGTAAAGATTTTCCAATAACTTTTGTAGCTCGGGGCATCTCTTGCTAAGCCTAACGCCATCACGCATAGCGCCATGTCCAAAATCAACGTTGCAATTTGGAATTCCAATTTATCTTTATGGTACTTGTATGTAATTTATATATGACGATCGCAGACTCATGAGTCTAGAAGACCAACTGTGACTCCTCACTCGTACAGAAGCCTTTCAGTAATCTTTGGTTCTTTCCCTCTGATTACCTGCAGTGGATAAGAAGGTGTACTGCTTATCCTCTGATACGGGCTATTCTACTCTGCTAGTACTCCTATTTTAGTGGGAAAATACATATATTTTTAAAAAATGTCTGTGAAATTATTACTATGGCTGCACAATATATCATTTGTTGAATCCCTATTGCAATATTGGCTTCCGCAGCACTGATATCACAGAAAGCTGTTTAATGCAAATGAGCTCTCCAGCACATCACAAAAAAGAACATCCTGTTTAATGACCAAAAGTCACAGTAGATCCTGACCAATATCAGTCACAGTAGATCTGACCAATAAAAGTAGATCCTGACCAATGTCAGTTTCCTGACCAATGAGAACATCCTGACCAATATCAGTCACAGTAGATCCTGACCAATGTCAGACAGAGCAGATCCTGACCAATGTCAGTCAGAGCAGATCCTGACCAATGTCAGTCAGAGCACATCCTGACCAATATCAGTCACAGTAGATCCTGACCAATGTCAGACAGAGCAGATCCTGACCAATAGCAGACACCGCAGATCCTCACCAAAATCGTGAGCATTCTGTGGGTGTTCTGATGACTCACAGCATTCAAGTGATCCCAACAAGTGTAAATAACTTTGTTAAAAATAATTCAGGCCAATCTTTAATCGCATCACTGGGTGTTTTCAGTATCCCAAAGGATGTCACAGTTGCAAGATGTAGCAATATAATTGCAACATGGTAATTTTCTTCATATTGTGTGAACCAAAATGTGTTTCTCACACACACACACACACACACACACACACACACACACAGGTATGCCCTCCCTGAGTCGAGGCAGGCCAGGAGGCTCAGCTGCAGCTCTTTGTTCTCCTGCAAACAGAGACCCGGGCTCTGACCTTGGGCTGGATACAGCTCTTCCTAGCCGGGCGCTGGGCGTGCAGGCGAGCCTGGTGCATTATGTATCACATTAGTCAGTACAGTAGGGTGTTTAGCGACTTGAAAGCAGCTTAAACATAAGCGTAGGAGAATGGTGATTGTTTTTTATTAGACCATTTCATATTTTTAAAAGCAAATATCACGCTTCAAAAGAGGTAATGCATATAAAGACAGAAACAGACCGGGGGAAAAAACAAAAGATCTGAAGACTTTATTTCCATTGTGGTCCATCGTGTCCCTTACAAGCCTGGACCAAAATACTTCTGTGCGTCACCTGACTTTCCTATGATTAGGTTCTGCAAAATCAACATGTCATTTTCCATTTTTTTGCGTTAATGAAAATTGCGTCGCACGTTAGCCTCTCGGAATATAGGTAGTTGTGACAAACCCAGAAGGACGCAGCTGATTGGTCATGCTGTGTCTCGCGAGGCTAATCGCTGAGCCTCTGTGGTGTCTGTGGTAAGGAAGGCAACTCTGTAATAAATTCCCACTTCGAGCTTCTTGCAATTATGCTTCTCATTTGTGGAAAGATTGTGTGTGTGTGTGTGTGTGTGTGTGTGTGTGTGTGTGTGTGGTACATGTTTAAGCAGTTCTAGTTTGCGGCCTGTTTCCAAGACAACAGTACTGGACATGCAAGCATGACACTAGTGTGCATTAAGAACTGTGTGTGTGTGTGTGTGTGTGGGGGGGGGGGGGTCTAATCTATGCAGTTCAAGCACAAATATGGTACAATTATCTTGATTAACGATATTTCCCTGAAGCTATTGGCCTCATTTGACAGCTGTAAATGTTGTGTTGGTTAAAGATTCAGGAACTGGGAGCATGAGTTTGCAGTAGAGCATGATGTGAATATTGCTGTACAGTTTGCTCCGACCACACCATCATCACCAAGTTCATTCATATCGATCCCTGTGTAGATGGTGTAATAATAAGTATACCATGTAACATTCTCCACTTAGCTTAGCATAGTCTCGCTCAAAATAGAGACTGCCATGGCTATCCTGGACCTGAGAAGTGTGTGAAGTCTTTACGGATATAAAACAGGGACGCTTTTTCGAGTGTGGTCCAGAACCAGCCAGCTCTGCTCCTGTGGTCAGAAACTATGGTGTTAAGTTGGTGCCAAAATGCTTCAGAGGAGAAAAATTTTTGAAAACACAAATTACACTTTGAGAGGATAACAGGGTTTACTCTACAAAACACTTATTCAAAACTTTGAAAAACAAGTCATTGTCATTCAAAACTTGCACGTGTAAAGCGCTATGGTTCCGTTCAAAACTTGAAATCGTACTCAACGGTGCTCTCCACATTTGAAAAGTATACATGCTCTTAAGGTTGCGTTTACTGTCAACTCCATAAACCTCTCTCCATAAAAGTTTCATGTCTGCATGATGTAAAATGCTGGAATGTTTGTGCCAATCAGAGATTTCCTGGTGTATGACCTATGATTGGTGGAAATGTGGGTGCATCTCATGACCTCATGTAGTGCCACCCCAAAGTTACAGAGATCAAAGTTATAGTTGCAGTTTAATAATTGATAGCTGGTTCTCATCACCTCACTAGGTAACCAGTTATATTAAGTAGGTTATGATTTAAACATCTTTTTAAATATGAACTAGTTCCTCCTCCTATAAATTCAAAAGCACTTTGCTTGCACAACCCGATGAAGGACCTCTGTTTCTCTGGAAACCTGTACTTCACTACAATTTTGAGTTTTGAATAAATATCTGTTTCTGTCTGTTTGTCTATCTATTTAAGTGCTCCAGGCAAATGTTGGTTAATTACTGATTAATTATTAATTAAGATTTAGTGTAATTGGAATTTTTTTTAGTTTAAAGCATTGACATGTCTCTGCATTAGTAAAAAAAAAAAAAAGCATACTTCGTTCTTGCAAATATTTCTGTGTACTCTTACATTTTTGATGTCAGGGGCACCAGAGTCCATAGGCAAACATCTTATCATAGAACCTTGTAGTAGGTAGTTATGAAGGTCATTATTTAAGTTGGTTTGAATTCTGCTTTTATGACACAGGAAGCCACTTGGTGCTTAATGAACATTTTAAATGCAGAACATCGCTTCACCTTAGTGCAGCTGCAATGTCAGCAGGAGAATGAACTGACAGTTGATGTTCCCAGCATTCCCTGCTGGTGTTCCCAGCATTCCCTGCCCTCCCAGGACCAAATTGCTGTACTTCAGTGTATCATTAATCTAGTGGCTGAATCAGACATTTGACATTTGGTTGCAAGATGTTTTTGCATGTGCTTGAGTTTATTTCTACTTTTTAAATTATGAAGAGTCAAGTCATGATTTATTAAGTCCTGTCAAGTCAATTCTCTAGTGACCATATGAAAGGTGCTTAAAAGATGCCTTGGTCTATATAAATGGTATTTAAATGTCTTGGTAATGATTCTTCTGATCTTTGTGTACCTTCATTCGTCAAGCATAATTTTCTAAAGAATTGATTCTTTTCTTATTGTGTCCAAAATAAGAAAACTGTGGTTATCAGGACTTTCACTGAAGTGTCTTTTAATGAAGCCATCAAAGCCATAAAGCCAAACATTGTGTTTGTTGTTATTTAACAAGGCCCCTAATCACAATGCTTCATAAAGTAAAAGTACTGATCTGTGATCAGACTCCTTTCTTATTTTCCATTAACTTGCTGACGGGAACAATTCCTGTATCTCTCCTGCTTCTGAGAGCCTTTCAAATGCAGAAAACATGCTATGTGAGAACCTTTCAAATGCAGAAGACAAGATATGTGAACAGGTTGGTGTAATGATAGATGCGTTGATGAGACTCTCAACGGCGTGATACAGCAGAGGAAGTGCACTTCCGCTAGCTTAGCTGGCTAACGCTGTTTGAAACCATTCATTTGAATTTAGCGAGCTAATGTTCTTGCTGGTTAACCACAGTGGTATTTTAAATAAAGTTCAGTAGTTCTAAAAATCTAATTCTAACAGTACAGTACATTCACTTCTCTCGCTCTCTCTCTGGACTTGTGCCAGTTTTGGACAGGTGAGCTGGCATATGGTGAGGTCTAATCGTGCAATCGTTTAATATAATATAAAGTAATAATACACTGTTTATTAAGCCGTGACTACTCATCCAGTAATACGCAGTTGTTAACGCAGAACTCTGGCGACTTTGGGGATTGTTTAGTATCGGTAAGCAGTAGAAGCACCTCAGCGTGCGGCGGTAACGCTTAAAGAAATCCTAGGCACGTGTGCCGTGTGCTAGGCGCGTGTGCTCTCCAGTCGCTCTGGTTCTTGAACAGTGGTCTGTGGGTGTTCCAACAAAACGGTCACATGACCTCGCGCATGTTCCGCAAGCACTTTACAGTGTAATCATGCTGTGCGGGAGTACAATTACTATGTAGGAGTTTCAATGCTTTGTTTAGCATTATAATCACAGGATTTGATCAAAGTATGTTAGAGTATTTTCACAGCATTTTAGAGAAACATGTAGGATAATATTTACAGTAAATAAATAATTTATCAAATAATTTTAGCGCTTTAATTGTGCATATAATCAAAGTGTGTAGGAGTATAATGAGTAATTAGCGATAGAACCACAGCTTGTAGAACACTGTTTACAGCATATGACTTTAATTATATAATGTAGGAGTACAAGCGCAGTATACAGACGTACAGTACTGGTGGGCAGGGGTATCACAGTCTAGTGTCTTGTCCTGATCATGCAGGCCTGTGGGGCACACAGGCAGGCCGTGTGAAGGCAGCAGTCTTGCAGAACTTCCTCACCCATGGACTGTTCTGACTCTGCCTCTTTGACTCTGCCTCTCTGACCCTGCCTCTCTGCCTCTGCCTCTCTGACCCTGCCTCTCTGACTCTGCCTCTCTGACCCTGCCTCTCTGACCCTGCCTCTCTGACTCTGCCTCTCTGCCTCTGCCTCTCTGACCCTGCCTCTCTGACCCTGCCTCTCTGACTCTGCCTCTCTGCCTCTGCCTCTCTGACTCTGCCTCTCTGACCCTGCCTCTCTGACTCTGCCTCTCTGACTCTGCCTCTCTGACTCTGCCTCTCTGACTCTGCCTCTCTGACCCTGCCTCTCTGCCTCTGCCTCTCTGACCCTGCCTCTCTGCCTCTGCCTCTCTGCCTCTGCCTCTCTGCCTCTGCCTCTCTGACTCTGCCTCTCTGCCTCTGCCTCTCTGACTCTGCCTCTCTGCCTCTGCCTCTCTGACTCTGCCTCTCTGCCTCTGCCTCTCTGACTCTGCCTCTCTGACTCTGCCTCTCTGACTCTGCCTCTCTGACTCTGCCTCTCTGCCTCTGCCTCTCTGACTCTGCCTCTCTGACTCTGCCTCTCTGCCTCTGCCTCTCTGCCTCTGCCTCTCTGCCTCTGCCTCTCTGCCTCTGCCTCTCTGCCTCTGCCTCTCTGCCTCTGCCTCTCTGCCTCTGCCTCTCTGACTCTGCCTCTCTGACCCTGCCTCTCTGCCTCTGCCTCTCTGACTCTGCCTCTCTGACTCTGCCTCTCTGACTCTGCCTCTCTGCCTCGTAGTGGCCTTGCAGCTGCCAGAGGGACTGCAGATGTTTTCCTGTGTGATCGCTGACATCATTGAGAGGTAGGCACACACACACACACACACACACACACCACACACACACACACACACACACTCTCTCTCTCTCTTTCTGTTTCACTTGCTCAGTGAAAGGTAGGTACACACTCTCTCTCCCCCTCTCTCTCTCTCCCTCACTCACTCGCCCTCTAACCCCTGCTCTCACACTCCCTCCATTTTCCCCCTCACTCTCTCACCTCCCTCGCTCCGTATCGATCCGCCCGTCTTTATTGGTTCCATCCACGGACTGGAGTTTCCTTCACAGTGCAGATTTACCACAGAACAAGCCTGACTGTAAAAGGGCGGGGCATGTCAGCGTGGGGGGCGTCGCCACGGGGGGGGGGGGGTGTCCTGCCGTGGGCGGGGCATGACCGGGGCGGAGCCAGTGGGGTTGAGGCACCACAGCAGGACTGGCGGGGCGGTGAAGAAATCCTAAAATATGCAAGCGTTATCATGATTCCACACTGCACCTTATAACCAGAGCTCAGCAGAAAATTAGACATGACTGCCAGCAAAAACAGGCTATCACTGCCTCACCTGCTGTCTGCAGGAAGAGGGCAAAGCCATTATTCTTCTTAATTACATCTTGTTACAGCCTGCAAGGGTGCATTGCATGCAAACACTGGCGTACGGACTCGCGGTAGCAAAGGCTTCTTTCCTACACACTCGAACAGAAAGCGAAGTCCTGTGCCAGAAAGGAACGCTTTAATTATAACCAGTTTTATTATAAACAAACATTTTTACATGCAAATGCTCTCAGTATGCTCTGTTCCCCCAGGATAAGAGCGTATGTGTGTATGTGTTTGTGTGTGTGTGTGTGAGAGAGAGAGAGGTTGGCCATGGCTTTCCATTCATCCTCCTCCTGAGAAGTGCAGACTTTTCACTGCCCTGTTCTCTAAAGGAGATACCCCCCCCCCCCTCCTCCTCCCCCCCTCCGTGTGAGCACATTACTCTCAGCGTGTCTGCTCCCTCCTAACGATGTCGTGCGGCATGCAGGGCGGAGGGTGTCATGGGGCCGCTGCACCCTGCTGCCCCCTGGGGTGGGAGCCACGGTGGCCTGGTGATGTACGAGGCTAGCAAACTCCACAACGGCTGGTGAGACTGGAGAAGGTTGTGGGCTTCTTGCCGTCAGGGGTCCTTGTGGGTTTCGCATATCGCCTTCGCACGGCTGTGCAGTCGATCCCGATTCGTGCATCGTGCCTCCTCCCTCTGCCACTCCGCTAGCACCGCGACTTTCTCATTTCCTCCAGTCGTTCCACCTCTGGCCATGCGATTATCTCTTGTGATCCTCTCCCGCTCTCATGCATGTGTGGGTCTCGGACCACTTGGGCACTGATAGCCATTCTTTTTCCTTTCTTATCTTGGTCCAGTAGTCTTATCAGTTGATGAGCTGACACTCACACTTTCATATCAGGTTTTAGCACCACGCTAGGACTAGGCACTGTGTACCAACCTAAACCACCCCACTGTAAAGCTAATGAGGGCAGTTTGAGTGCTGATTGCTAAACTCCTGTCCCTTCCTGACATCTCCACCTCTACCTCTTCCCTATGAAACACGCAACACACACGAACACGCACTAGAGAAATCCATCTCCCGCTCATCCGCACATCTTCCTTTCCGTCTTTGCAAAGCAAAATGAATCGAAATTAAATCCACAGTGTTTGCACGGACACCTGCAGCGCTCATTTATGTCCCAGCTGGTCTCGGCACTGCAGGATTTCATTTAGCACTGGGACTTCTGCTGTGTGATACCGCGTCTGACTTCCCCCCCTGGCCGGTGTTCTCCTGATGGGCTTCATGCTGCTCAGACACCGTGCTCTTGTTAACAGAACGCTGGCTTGGCAAAAAGAAACGACTAACAAAAGTCAAGCCGACACGCCTTGTTTTGCTCGGTAGTTGCTTGTGATGGGGGGGGTCTTCGTTGCTGCTGTTGGAGCAAAAACCCTCACACGTGTCTCTCCTGTGGAGAATCCCTTGGCACTGGCTCCGCCTCCGCTCTGGCCACGCCCACCAGTTATCGATCTCACCTGTGTTTCTTTTGTTTAGTGATCCCTGTCGGTGTTTCGCAGCAGTGCTTAACCATATCGCTGTCTTTCCCCCGGTGTCCCTAGTTCCCTAACTCCCTTGATTCTAGTCTAGCTCGGCATTTCCTGCTTTGACCCCGTTGGCCTGCCCTGCTGCATCTCGGCTCTGGATTATCCCGTGTTTACCCTGCCTGTTCTCCGACTCGCCTCTCTGTTTCTCGTGATCATTATTGGAAAGCTGCGAGCCAAGCAAGGCTGCGTGTGCACCGACGACCTCCTCACTGTTACAGCGAAGGGATAAAAGGGAATTTCTAGATAAGGCCCATGCACTGGACTGTGGGTTGTAAAGAAATCTGATGTGTGTGTGTGTCTGTGTGTCTCTGCTGACCAGTTGGACTAGCGAACTGCAGAGGCGTATCAAACCGGAGCAGATTTATCTGGATGAGTGGTTTAAGCCCTAATGAGCAGAAGCTGTTTGTTTTGTCTTGTCCTTTATGATATCTAGGCCATTGAAGGTGGAACTGGTTCAGACAATAAAATGAATAGCTACATTATTCATGACCAGTGTAACCAGGAAGCCAAGAACCTGTAATGGTCTTACACAGACTATGCACCCGAGATTCTCGACACACTACATCTTCTCTACATCTTTTTCAGTGGGCTGGTGTCCGACGTTGTTGCCTCCACCTCTACATTTTCGCACAGCTCAGACATTTTTCTTTGGTGGACTCTAAGTTGGTGAAGAAAGAAAACTTTCCCTGAAAATTGTTAAACAAAAAATAGTGTTTGATGTAATACTGCAAAATGAAGAGAATTCAAATGTCAGGCTGGTGTTTGGAAAAGATGTGGTTCACGTGCTTTATTTAAAGGTAGCTGTGGTTCACGTGCTTCGTTTACAGGTAGCTGTGGTTCACGTGCTTTATTTAAAGGTAGCTGTGGTTCACGTGCTTCGTTTACAGGTAGCTGTGGTTCACGTGCTTCATTTACAGGTAGCTGTGGTTCACGTGCTTCATTTAACAGGTAGCTGTGGTTCACGTGCTTCATTTAACAGGTAGCTGTGGTTCACGTGCTTCATTTAACAGGTAGCTGTGGTTCACGTGCTTCATTTAACAGGTAGCTGTGGTTCACGTGCTTCATTTAACAGGTAGCTGCGGTTCACGTGCTTCATTTACAGGTAGCTGTGGTTCACGTGCTTCGTTTACAGGTAGCTGTGGTTCACGTGCTTCATTTACAGGTAGCTGTGGTTCACGTGCTTCATTTAACAGGTAGCTGTGGTTCACGTGCTTCATTTAACAGGTAGCTGTGGTTCACGTGCTTCATTTAACAGGTAGCTGTGGTTCACGTGCTTCATTTAACAGGTAGCTGTGGTTCACGTGCTTCATTTACAGGTAGCTGTGGTTCACGTGCTTCATTTAACAGGTAGCTGCGGTTCACGTGCTTCATTTACAGGTAGCTGTGGTTCACGTGCTTCATTTACAGGTAGCTGTGGTTCACGTGCTTCATTTACAGGTAGCTGTGGTTCACGTGCTTCATTTAACAGGTAGCTGTGGTTCACGTGCTTCATTTAACAGGTAGCTGTGGTTCACGTGCTTCATTTAACAGGTAGCTGCGGTTCACGTGCTTCATTTACAGGTAGCTGTGGTTCACGTGCTTCATTTACAGGTAGCTGTGGTTCCTGGCAGCTGCATATGTAGACGTTGGCCACAGCCAGACGTATGTCATCCTGTTTTACCATTAATGAAACGTATCACTGACTCTTCCACATTCGTTCTCCCTCAGTTGAAAATCAGCTGGAAATGTGCTCATTAACAAAAGAAGATAAGTATGTAATATGGACTGGGTTAGACTGAGCGTAATCTCATAGCAAGGTCCTCTGTTGGAAATCAATGTGTTCTTTAATCACAATACATAAGCACATAATAAGTAATGGATAGTAATATATGAAACACTGCGGCTGGAGGAGGAAGCATATCATGGCGCCACTAAATACTGTGATTAAAGAAAGAGACAAGAGTTGCCATGAGAACCTGAAACGAGTGCGTACGAGAGTCATTTGGAAATGTCTGGCGCCCTGGATCCTGTAGCTGTAGCATGTCCTGCAGCAGCAGAGCGGGACAATGGCAGGGCTTTTTGTCTGTTGTTAAAATATTAACAAATAAAATAAAGTCTCAGAGCTGCGCCGCACACTTGGCAGTTTCAACACCAACTCTGGCGACCCAACATGCGTCTGCGTAGAAAGGTGCACCGTGACACACTTATCTTGTAGTCAAAGACGCACACGCTCGCGCTAAACCGCTCCAGTGCCAGTGAATGTGAAGGCTGTGATTCCAAGCGAATTATGGTGCATTCCACTATGGCATTTATATCGATAGGCAGTGAGGAAGCCAGGTGTGTCCCCTAGAAAATGTATACCACAGTTATGTTCCTTATCTTCCATTTCCTCTTGATTTAACATTTCTGACTTGATTCATTTAGGTGATTAGAATGTTTTAGTCTTCATTCCGGTCTTTGAGATGATTGGAAGATTGTAGTCTTGAACTGCTAGCATGCTGTGTTAGCCACGCTTGCATGGTCACTGAGCGCTAAGGTCGTGTGCCCTGCGTCTGGTTTGTAGTTAGCAGCACAGCGCTAGTCGAACGAGCCGCGTTTCACGTGCTTGGGGTGGTTAGCGCTGTAGTGAGTGGCGAGGCCTTTAGCAGTGCTGGGTGTGCCCCCGTTACCGTGGGATTGCCATGGCGTTGCTACACGCTTGGGTTCCATTGCAGCGTTACTCATTGCGTTGCTTCCATTTGTGGCAGGGGGGATTTCACTGAATATCAGGCCACCCTGGCGGGGAAACAGGACACCCTTTATACCCCACTGGGGGAGACTTGGTAAACGCATGTATGTATGTGCGCAAGCATGTGTGTGTGTGTGTGTATTGTCTGGGGTTGAGAGTGCAAGTGTTTTTGTTTGTTTGTTTGTTTGTTTTTTTAGTGTGTGTGTGTGTGTGTGTGTCTCAGTCAGGGTGTGTGCACACTTCAGACTATCTGCCTTCCTCAGATCTTACATAAGGAGCTCACACTGGGCAGAGAGGGAGCACCATGCCCACATCCATAAAGAGTGTCTGCCAACTCCCCTCTCTCTCTCTCTCTCTCTCTCTCTCTCTCTCTCTCTCTCTCTCTCTCTCTCCCTCTCTCTCTCTCTCTGTGACTAATAAGCTCAAGCACCAGTCCACGTGATGAGTTACCTGCCTACACGGCCAGCATGTTGTTCTTGCTGGCGTGAGCCGCAGAGTGTGAGAGTGACACCAGGCATGTGAGTCACCCTGGCCGGTTCCTGCTCGCGCGGAGACAAAGGGGCCTGTGGCCACAGTGAGCATGGGGCCCACTGAGCCGCCACGCCAGTGATCAGCCTCTCCGACTCCAGCTCAGCACGAGACGACACCTGTGACCACGATGTCACGGTCGCCATTGCACGTCACCGGAGCCGTGAAAGACGTCAGTCACTATGGCAACATGGCTCAGGGGCAACTTGTTAAACTCCTGTCAGGCTCCTGTTCACTAGAAGCATGCGGGACTGTAGAGGCATGCGGGACTATAGAGTTAGCGGGACTATAGAAGCATGCGGGACTGTAGAGGCATGCGGGACTATAGAGTTAGCGGGACTATAGAAGCATGCGGGACTGTAGAGGCATGCGGGACTGTTGAAGCATGCGGGACTGTTGAAGCATGCGGGACTGTAGAGTTAGCGGGACTATAGAAGCATGCGGGACTGTAGAGGCATGCGGGACTGTTGAAGCATGCGGGACTGTTGAAGCATGCGGGACTGTTGAAGCATGCGGGACTGTAGAGGCATGCGGGACTGTTGAAGCATGCGGGACGTGCGGGACTCTCTGCGCTGGTCCAAATCTCCCCGGCTTCCTACACCACACCAGTGCTGGTGCCAGTGATGTGTCTTTGTTTTTTCATTGTTCACACGTCATGGCTTGAGGTCACGGTCATTACCCATAATGCCTCATATAGGTCCCTCCTGAGAGCGTTGAGATCCAGTGACCTCTGAGAGGCTCTGCTGCCATGTGGCAGGGGCAGTCACACTTAGCCAGGAAGGTGGGGCCTGGAGGTGGGGCAGAACTGGAGCCACTTCTCTCCCAAGCCTCTCTGATGGGTGGAGAGGAGCCCAGCCTGGCCAGCTCCCGCAGCCCACACACACACACACACACACACACACACCCACACACACACACACACACACACACCCCTCCCCAGAGCGTGTCCGGACTGATCCGGACATGCTGCAGCCTGCAGGGACCGAGCAGTCTGTTATAAAAGGCAGAGTGTGATGCAGAGACTCTGGGGCTAACGACATCCTGCTCTGAGGATGTCACAAAGTAGGTGCAGAATCAGCAGAGTGTGTGTGTGTGTGTGTGTGTGTTTTGGCAGCAAAAGGCTGCAAAAGTCGCAGGAGTTGATGAAACGCAGCGGAAGCCTTCATGGGGAAATAAAGCGAGAGAATGAAAGCAGGAATGTGGAAAAGCACAGCGCTAAAACGAAAGCTAAAAATAACCCCCCCCCCATCGGACTCTGCCCGTCCCGTCCGGATCCGGAGCTTTACAAAATGACTTCCCCACGCGTCATCAGGCTGCAGAGTGCTGACACCACTTTGGGAGTGTTTTTCCTCCTCTGCCCATTTGACTTGCCTCCTCACTTCATGTCAGAAAACTGGAATCCCAGAATCCCACCGGCTGCTGAAAACAGCGGCTGCCTTGTGTGTCCCTGGAGACACCGGTGGACACTGTTCCCACTCTCCTCTGATGGCAGATTCTTGTGGAGCCTTAACGCCAGCTGGTTGATTGCGCACGGACATGGTGCTGCCGCCACTACCACCTTCCTGTGTGTGTTGGTGTCAGCGTTGATGTTAATGAGGCTACAGAAAGCCGTATGGGTGGTTATGGGTGGAGCAGGGTGGAGTAGAGAGGGATGTGATCAGTGACAAGGGGCCCAGAGACTAGACCTCACTCAGCATTGCTCATCACACACACACACACACACACACACACACACACACACACTCCGTTTTCCCCCCTTTCTGAAGCTAATCAGATTTATTATAATGGATGTTTTTGCACCCACAGACCCTGTGATTATTCGCACTCATGTACTTTAACGCACTTTGACAAATGCTGGTGCATGTATTTTGCCTTCTGCCAAGTGCCTACAGCACACTTACCAGCTTAAGCTTAATTGTCTTCTGGTGCGTGGAAACAACTGGCCCTGCCTTTACTGTCAAGGCAATGAGATCAATTTACGTTAATGAGATCAAATGGCGTTAATGAAGCTTTGAAAGCAGAAGGAACGTGCAGTTGAGAAGCAGCTGCTTCTCCGCTCCTATACAGCTCCTTATGCCCAAGCAAACCTTTAAGTCGCACTACACTCAGCACAGCTCCTATACGTAGAAACGTTTAGAAGATTGCCTCTTTTTTTGAGATTCAGACAGAACAGAATTCTGTTTCGGCAGGATTTGTCTGTCCCTTCAGCGGACGCTCGCCTTTGAATCGGACTCGTTCAGCCTTTCAATCTTTCTGCTTGGCTCAAATTACAGTCCTTGTGGGGGGAAAGATGGGGCGGATGGGAGGGGAGGGTGGGGGGGGGTCCGGGGGAGACGGCTCATGATGCCATTGTGGACGAGGCAGCAGAACACATCCGCTTTCGGACCCAGAAGAGCGGCCGATACTGCGTAGTCTGAGCCACTTGTAGCCGGGGCACATTAAGGCTTCAGAGAAGGGATGTCACTTTAAACAGAGAAAAGGCATTATGGTGTTCTGAGAGAGTAAGAGGACAGCGAGATGGGAACGTGGCTAATGTAGCTCTAATGTACATTAGTCATTTAATGTCATTCATTCTCAGCAGGGCTCTGAAAATAGTTAAGCCCCATGGTACTTATCCCTCTGTGTGTGTAAGATGTGTCCCATAATGCACTGGGATGGAGGGAGGGGCAGGTCTGAGACACACTTAAGACTGCACGGGGCCGGCGCTCTGTACAGCTGGGGACCAGTGACCTGGACGCAGTCCGGACGGTTCAGAGGAGGTGGGGCCAATGACCTGTTTTGACCTGTGGCCTGTTTTGCTGTCCATTTTAAGTCCAGGAAATTCATCGTTTTAGTCAGTGACAGTTTTGAGTGGGAAAACAGTGGGAATCCTACAACCAACACATGTCCATGAACTGCGTGAATGACAGTCAACCCATACCCGCTGGTGTCGCGTATGTCAGCACCTCAGAACCTCAGAAGCATCTAGGTGGTCGTTGAGTAAGCTCATAGCCTGCTCTTCCACAGCGAGGGGAACAGGCGGACCTACCGGTCTTAGTGAGACCTGACGGGGGCTTACGGATGCAAATGAGGTTAGCAGCCCCAGTATCTCACCTGGGAAGTAGGCAAAGCAGTAAGACTGAATGGGGCAGGGAGCAGAATTCCCAGAATGCCGTTGGTTCATTGACGGATCTTTTTGGCAATCAATCTGAGTCCCGTTTCTTGTAAGTGTGCACCAGGGACCTTCCTGCACTGCCCTGTGACACATGCTCAATTCTACAAGCTTCAGCACAACCAGTTAATATTCCTAGTTGTCATAACATGACAAAGCCTGAAATTAATTAGTGTTGTGTCCAGGAAAGCATACGTGTAATACTTTGCCACTGGCAACAAGTAGGACATGTAATCCCTTTACTCCAAACAGGCTTCCATGCTGTGTAGAGGGTTTAGGAGGATCCCCATTTCTTGGGATCCTTGGTGAAATTCCTACTGAAGCAAGTGAACAGACATAGAAATATATGGAAGTAACTGGTAAAATGCCTTCACATACCAATCCTATCAACCGCGCATAGCCCCATGATGATGATGTGGGGGGGGGGGGGTTACTGTTTGGTATGGTTGACTCAGTTCTGCCCACTGCCTACATCACACTTGCTGGCTATGTGGTTCTTTGGCGTGGCATGACTTATCCTCCAGATACAATCTTGGATTCACCCCGCAGAGTAACCGTATTTTAATCACTGGCGTCAAACGCTCAAAAATGACCGATCAATCCTCTGATCAATAAACACTGATCGATGAGGATTAGCAATGGCATGGATGATCCATGTTTTCCAAGCTTTACGTGTCAGCAGGCGTTACGGTCCCTGATACTACGAGCTTTCATTCCTTACCAAGGGGTGTCATGCAGTGTCTATATCGGGTTCATACCTTATCAAAACAGACCAACTGATTACTCATATAGCAGTCGCCCCTAGCGACATCCCAGCGGCTCTGTCACAACACAAGATGATCACGCGAAAACCGGCTGATTTAAGACTGTATGCTACGCAGCCGACGTGACGTCCGTTCCATTATAATCCCTGAGTGCTACTCTAATGCTGTCCACCCTAAGGACGACCATAAGGACATTATTCAGGATCGACTTCTCTTCATTACAAGGTTGACTCTTGACCGGGCCCCAGGATGGTTAGGAGGTCTTGTGGGACCCTTTTAGCACTGTGCTGTCAAATTAGGGGCATTTGTCATCTCTGTTATTGTCCTCATTATTATTGTGCGTCTGCTGCTTAAGCTAATGAGGTCTGTTTTGTTTCGAGTCTGTACTTGTAGCAAGATTACGTGGAATCTGTCCCAGCATGGTAAGATGACCAGAGTTGAGTTGTATTGAGTTTGCAGGTGGAGGTGCTGAGCAGCACTCCTGCGTCTACGTGCCGTAGGTTAATCTTGCTTCGTCACTCTCCACGGCGGAGAATCAAAGAGACAATTAAAGGAGTCCATATGTCCCTCCTCTATGTCTTATATACTTGCTTCATTTGTGATCGTCCCTGATTCTGTTTTATGTTGCGTTTGACAGATTTACGTCTAAGGTTTATGGTAAGTGCATCTGTAAATCTGTAATAGCTGTTTTCCTCTGCCATGATGTGATCTGTACGATGTGTCTCTGAAAGCAGACACCGGGGTCAGGAGGTGAGAACGGTTCCGCCTCCACCCCTCTCCCTACCCAACACCCCTCCCTTCTCTCTCTCTCTCCCCCTTTCTGTTTAAGTCTGACCTCTCTCCTGTGCAGTAAGACTGCAAACTGACCGCCTGATGTTAGACTAGCACCTTCATTCTGGCAAACTGATCCGAAGATGATCCTTGATCACCGGAGCAGCGCGGTCGGAGGAATGGAGTTCCAACAGCCCTCGTGATGGAACCCAGTCCCGCCCCGCCAGGTTCTGTCTCCGTCAGCGCAGGGAGTCCCGAGCTGGGTCCCGAGCTGGGTCCCGAGCTGTTTGGGGTTTCCGGGTCCAATGCTGCTCAGCCTTCGCCTGGGGTCCGTTATCCCTTCAGCGTTCTCTCTCCCCCCTCCGCACTCCCTCCGCCTCCGCGTTCCCTCACCAACGATCTTGTTTTGGAGGCACTGGTGGAGGTTCTACAGCAGCGGTGGAGGAGGAGGAGGCGCGTGTGCGTCCTCCCCTCCCCTGTCGCGTTTACGCTCCAGTTGTCGCCCGTCTCGTCTCACTCCCACCTTTCACTCGCGACGCTACCCCGCTGAGACGCTGGGCTCGCAAGACCTTCAGGACCCCGAGAACACGGGCGGCACCTTTTTAGCAAACCAAAGCGTGGCAGACGCGTGGATGCGTGCAGCGTTTAGTTGTTCCCCCCCACCCCCCCCCCCCCCTGGGGGGTGCCGTCCTGACACGCTCCTCCCCAGGCAGGCCGCTGTCTGTGGAGCGTGTGCGCGTGTGCGCGTGTTTGCGTGTGCGCTTGTGGAGCAGATTAAAGATATGATATTTGCTAATGTGACAAGCCCTGAAGCTAGATGCTCTTCCGCTAAACATCTGCTCAGCGTCACTTCTGTGTCTCTCCCCTCTTCTCTCCGTCTCTCCCCTTTTCTCCCTTTGTCTCGCTGCGTCTCCTCCAACCCTTTATTCTGCTCTCTCTGTCATTTCCCTTCCTGGCCCCCAGCATGGAGAGTCTCATTTTGTTTTCTTCTCTCACCCATCTTTCCCTCCTTTTTTTCTCTCTGTCTGTCTCTCTAACTCAATTCCTTTAAAGAGGATATAATGAGACTCGCTCCTGGCACACGCGGTCTGATATCGAGGGAAGAGACTCTTCCTCGTGGGTAATATCCCCGATCTCTGTATATGCCTGTGTGCCTGTGTGTGTGTGAGAGGAGCTCTGTGTGCCCAAGATATAATGAAATGAAATATGAGCCATCAGCAGGTGCACAATATAAATATTGATGTGCATGGCATGGTGTTCATGCATGTGGATTGTGTGTGTGTGTGTGTGTGTGTGTGTGTGTGTGCGAGAGTGAGAGAGGTGTGTGTGTGTGTGTGTTGGATGAGGGTGTTGTTGGAATATGTTTATGTGCAGGGCTCGGATGGTGCGGTGTGTGAGGGTGTTATAACGTGGTGGGTGTGTCTGTACCAGAGGGCTTTGGCCTGTCACTCAGGAGCGACCTGGGCAGACGCAGGTGCAGCAGAGCCGCTCCGTCCCGCGGCTCTCCAACTGCTGCATCACGATGACTCAGCGCTCTACCCTGAGCAGGGAACCGTGACGTGGATGCGAAGTGTCAGAGCCCTGACGGGAGTCCCGCATCTGCTCCACTCTGCGGGATCTAGAGAGGTCCCGTTGTCTCAGCGCATCACGTCCCTGCTCCCCGCGTCCTGCCAAGCCCTCGTGAAAGCGTCCTGCGCCGCCCGGTACCAGCGCCAGCGGGGCAGGCTGGGCGGTGGGCTCGGTTTTACGAGAGGAAGAGTGAGGGGTTGTGTTTGTGCCATGTAACCAGTGGGAAAGCATGTGGAGATCCTCTTCTGCAAAGCTGTCTGCATGACTCTGTGTATTCCATCAACCATCTCTCCTCTCCTCCCCTCATCTCTACTCTCCCCTCATCTCTCCTCTCCTCCCCTCATCTCTCCTCTTTTCCCCTCATCTCTCCTCTCCTCCCCTCATCTCTACTCTCCCCTCATCTCTCCTCCTTTCCCCTCATCTCTCCTCTCCTCCCCTCATCTCTCCTCTTTTCCCCTCATCTCTACTCTCCCCTCATCTCTCCTCTTTTCCCCTCATCTCTCCTCTCCTCCCCTCATCTCTCCTCTTTCCCCTCATCTCTACTCTCCCCTCATCTCTCCTCTTTTCCCCTCATCTCTCCTCTCCTCCCCTCATCTCTCCTCCTCCTCCCCTCATCTCTACTCTCCCCTCATCTCTCCTCTCCTCCCCTCATCTCTCCTCTCCTCCCCTCATCTCTCCTCTTTTCCCCTCATCTCTCCTCTCCTCCCCTCATCGCTCCTCCTTTCCCCTCATCTCTCCTCTCCTCCCCTCATCTCTCCTCTTTCCCCTCATCTCTCCCTCTCCTCCCCTCATCTCTCCTCCTTTCCCCTCATCTCTCCTCTCCTCCCCTCATCTCTCCTCTTTTCCCCTCATCTCTCCTCTCCTCCCCTCATCTCTCCTCCTTTCCCCTCATCTCTCCTCTCCTCCCCTCATCTCTCCTCTTTTCCCCTCATCTCTCCTCTCCTCCCCTCATCTCTCCTCCTCTCCACACTGGGTAGGAGTGGAGGATGGGAGAGGCCTGATTAGTGCCACTCAGACTGTTAACGCACGTCATCAGCCATTACTTAAGCTCTTATGGTCCTGCTTTCTGGATTTATTAAACGCACACACACACACACACACACACACACACACACACACACACACACTCATCCCTACCCACAAGCAATCGTGAGCTCCAGCACACAGCGTCCAGCACACAGATAGAATAGGTCGGCGGTCCGTAAATCATGCTGACGGCACTGTTTCAGTGTAAGGCAACATTACAGCAGGCCCCTGTTAACCAGTGGTGTTTGATTGGTGCAGCTATACTGTCTGTGTATGTATGTATGTGTGTGTGTGTGTGTGTGTGTGTGTGTGTGTGTTTAGCAGCTTCTCTCTCTCTCTATGGATGTGCTGTTCTGGTATGTTTATCCTTGAAGTGTAAGGCAGTGTCTATGGCCTACAGGTGAGGCCAGTCAGAGGAATCCAGAGACAGCAGCTGTTTCTGACTGCAGGCTCTCGCCACTGATCTAATATTAGTTTAGGAGTTGACTGAGCTCAGCAAAGTGAGGGACCACACACACACACACACACACACACACACACACACCAGGTTATTGAGACTTAAAGCTTAGTGTGCGCTCCAATTGCCCAGAGGCTGGGATCCCAGACCTCACTGTCAACCTGTCAGCCTGCATGTCTTGCACTGTTTGTGAGTGTGTGTCTGTGCCTGGCTTTGATCGCCGGTGGTAGGGATGTGTGTGTGTGTGTATGTGTTGTGTGTATGTGGACGGGTCACTGTGCCTATGTGCCCACTCAAAGCAGAAGACTTTATAGTGACATCCGTCTTGTTTAAGTGGGATGTTGTCATCAGGAACATCAATCATTACTCGACACTTCTAAAGCCAGAACTGTTTGATGCCAGAACTGACGACCGCTTCACCAACTTAATTGCCACAATGAGGACAGTTATCGTTATCATAACGAGGGGCATGTTATGCTAAATCACTTACTCTGTCTGGCTGTTCAGTGAAGCACTGGTAGACTTGGGGCGTGTAGACTTGGGGCGTGTAGACTTGGGACGTGTAGACTTGGGGCGTGTAGACTTGGGGCGTGTAGACTTGGTGCTTGTAGACTTGGGGCGTGTAGACTTGGGGCTTGTAGACTTGGCGCTTGGTCTCGGGCAGCACCTTTGTCTTCTATTTTCGGGAGCCAAGATCCAGGAGAAGGGGCGTGTCTGAGCAGTCACAACCAACCCCCCACCAGCCCAGGGTATGATGAAAAGGCCTGTGAAGGCCATATGTGGAGATGGTGCCCGTGGGTGGGGGAGGTGGAGGAGCAGCTGTCACCACGCCGGGCGCTGACCCGTATGGGCAGAGAGACGGGAGCGTGGGGCGTTGGGGGCGGACGGTGAGGTGTTTCCTCTCCTGCTGTCTGCTGAGGAGATTAATAAGCTCTTTCCCTGAGATCACAGGCTTTACTGCATCTTAATTGCATCTAAATGGCATCTCTGCTTTGCTGTTTGAGCTGGAGACGGAGAGGACGATGGGGGGCATTTTGGTCGGGCCCGTCGAGTCGGGACCGGATCGGCCTGGACTCTGAGCTGCAGGTGCACACAATACAGGTCCCCATTGCACTGCAGGCTTACGGCGTCACAAAGCCTCCAGAATTTGTTCTCCTGGCCATGAAGAACCCCCCCCCCTGCTTCAGAAGGTGCACATGAATGCTCACACACACACATACTCACGAACACTCATAGCGAGGACATTTGGCAGGTGAGCAGGGGGTGAAAAGGGACCTTGATGGAAAGGATAAGCGAATCAAATCTGGCAAGGTAAATATTTATTTACCAGATGAGCCGTGTTCATCCATCTCCTCCTGCTATCAAGTCTGGCCTGGTCTAGCTCGCCCTTCACATGGGAACGACCATTACACACTGAGACGAAACACACACACACACACAGTACTGGACTACGTGCCAGTGAGAGGAAGAAGGGCTCGTCTGTAGGGCTCAGAGAGCTTCAGGGTGTGAGGAGGGTGGTGGCAGAGAACAGGGAAGCAAGGTGAGCTGAGCTGGGGCAGGAGGGGCCTGGCGGAGCCGAGAAGGAGGCAGTCGCCCACGACGTGAGCACAACGAGCAAATGCTGGAGGTGGAGGTGGAGGTGGTGGGGGCCCCCAGGTGCTACAGAATGAAAGCAGGGGGGAAGGGTGGAGTGTGTGAGGTGAGGTGAGGTGGGATGTGTGTGAGAGGTGGGGTGTGTGTGAGGTGAGGTGGGGTGTGTGAGGTGGGGTGAGGGTGGGTGTGTGAGGTGAGGTGGGGTGTCTGTGAGGTGGTGTGTGAGGTGAGGTTGTGTGTGTGAGGTGAGGTGAGGTGGGATGTGTGTGTGAGAGGTGGGGTGTGTGTGAGGTGAGGTGGGGTGTGTGAGGTGGGGTGTCTGTGAGGTGGGTGTGTGAGGTGAGGTTGTGTGTGTGAGGTGAGGTGGGGTGTCTGTGAGGTGGGTGTGTGAGGTGGTGTGTGAGGTGAGGTGAGGTTGTGTGTGTGAGGTGTACTACCTGCGTGCACGTGAGGTTCTTTTTCTCTCCGCTGTGTCTGTGACTCTGTCTAGCTCACTGTGTACGTCTGTGTTCTATTAATAATACCTGTCCTAAATGTGTCTGGATCCAGACATCCAACAGCCATACAGAAGTGCACACACACACACACACACACACACTCTCTCTCTCTCTCTTACACACACACACACACACACAAATCGACACACTCATTATTTATGTCGCTCCCAGTCTCATGGTTTACCTGCATGTTAATTCCAATCTGGCTGTGAGTCCAGCAACCGCCTGGCATCTAATACAGGAAGCTCCAGCATTTAACGACCCCCACAGAGGCCGGAGCAAATAGCATGTTGCCTCTCCGCGCGGCTCTGGGGAAGGAGGACCCGCCCCCCCCAGGCCTGATACCAGAGCAGGAATGTTTTGGAGGCCAGGGCCTGTGTCGTGCCATCCTGCTGTTAGCGCTGTTAGCGCTCTTAGCTCTCAATGCAGCAAACGTGTTAACTGGGGCTCCGCTGAGTTAATGCACATTGCTGTGCAAACACTGGCACCTCACTCTCTCTCTCCTAATATTTGCCTTCCCTGGTTCACATCCAGGTCTCTAGTCCATAAAGATCACACACAGCTACGGACTGCCAAAGGCAAAAGCAAACCACCTTCACCGACTGCTTAAAAGTGCACAAAGAGGACAAGACAATATGCAAGATATATGTGTGTGTGTGTGTGTGTATATATATGTAACATTTATAAATTATATATCATTTTTTTAAGCTCTAGCACTTCAGTGAGCCAGCAAGGTTGGGCTTAGTTCAGCTACCCAGCTATCTGTCACTAGCAGCTACATGAGGTTGACTGGGTTGTGTGTGTGTGTGTGTGTGTGTGTGTGCGTGTGTGTGTGGGGCAGGTTTACCGGGGCAGACACTCTGGTGATGGGTGATGTGACGTATGGGGCCTGCTGCGTGGATGATTTCACCGCCCGTGCCCTGGGAGCCGACTTCATGGTGCACTACGGGCACAGCTGCCTAAGTGAGTATCTTACACACCTGTGTGTGTGTGTGTATACACACATATACATAAGCAGACACACACACACATTCTCAAACATGCATACAAACACATATATTTGCAGTCTGCTTCTAAGATGTTTTTAGAAAGTCTACATTTTTTAGATTATTTTTAGATTTTTACACTAATCTGGTGTGGAATGTGCAAAATCTAACATGATACATATACTTTTAGCAGAACTGAATTGAGATACATTGTGGTTTAATTTTGTCCCTTTTCTGAAGTGCACTTGAATCTTTCGAAACATCACTGGGTGTATAAATATACGTAGCTGGAGCTTTCACTGGAGCTGAAGTTTGTTGAGGATTCAAATTCTGCACTTTGTTATGCCATTAAAACGACTGGTGGTGGATCTGTGATGTCATAAAAAGATTCAGCGCATGGTGGTGGATCCGTGATGTCATAAAAGGATTCAGCCCACGGCGGTGGATCCGTGATGTCATAAAACAATTCAGCCCACGGTGGTGGATCTGTGATGTCATAAAAGGATTCAGCCCACGGTGGTGGATCCGTGATGTCATAAAACAATTCAGCCCACGGTGGTGGATCTGTGATGTCATAAAAGGATTCAGCCCACGGTGGTGGATCTGTGATGTCATAAAAGGATTCAGCCCACGGTGGTGGATCCGTGATGTCATAAAACAATTCAGCGCACGGTGGTGGATCTGTGATGTCAGTGATATTATCAGTGGCTGGCTCTGTCATCAGCATCACAAGATTCCACAAGTGAAGATCAAGGCCTTTACTTATAGGAACAGCTTCTCGTTCCTTTTGTTCTTCATCCGGTGAAGCAAAGTGCTCAAAGCAACATGGCAGTAATTGACACGTTCCTCTGTACAGAATCCTCGAATCGTTTTTTTTTTTTTTTCGCTTACTTGCAGGTTTGCTATCTCTCAGATTCTCCGTTTAAGATCAAGATGATAAACATCTCTTCCAAGCGTGCTTCCCGGTTCTGGAGGGCAGTGTGCATTAATATGTTCTACAGTGCTCCAGTCCTAAAACATGGCTGGGGGACGTTTTGGTGTCATGTTCCTGTCACGGCTTTGTTATAGTGCGTCTGCTGTGTGACTCCCAGAGTTCCCCATCCTGCCAACTCATCTTCCTCATTCATCTGTTTTTCCTTTTGTTTCCGAGCCCTTTTTCTTGACTGAAATGGAAAGAGAGGATGGAAGGAAGTAGAGAGAGAGAGAGGGAGCGAAAGAGAGAGAGAGAGGGAGCGAGAGAGGTGGTGGGTGAGGAGGCAGTGTTTCAACACACTCAGGGGGTCTTGAGAAATCTCACCGCTCTCAGACTGAAGCTGGGCTTCGGCCCCCGAGGAGACGCAGGCACCATATAGATCGAGTTCTTTAAGTACCGAGCGCCTCCCTCCTCAAAGGCCACGGCGTGGCGGCCATTCAGTCCGCAGTCACATGGTCCAGCAGCCCTTTCTGAGGAACCCCGCTGCACGCGGACCCGGCCCATCGATCGGGGCTGTGCGTTAAGCTTGTCCTTTGGGAGGGGAAAACGCAGCACCTCGGGGGCCCCCCGCTCGCCCCGTCCGGACCGCAACCTCCCCACCTGCCGCCCGCCTCCCGTCTGCTGACCCTGCGTACAGTGGGGAGGAAATGTTAAATCGATACGGCCCAAACGTCCGCGGGCGCCAGTCCCGGCTCTCCTAAATACCACCGCCGGCCAGAGGAATATTAACATGGAGCCTAGCGCATAGCACGCACAGCGCTCCGGGCCCCGGATCTCCCGGATCATGATGCTGATTAGCTGATTGACTTTATGGCATGCCAGTGAATCTGCCTTTAATGAGGTCCTAATGCCCTGTGAAGGGTTTAAGTTGTACTGGTCAATAGATCTAGTAGCGTTTAGTAGACATGAGGACGCTTTGCAGAAGTTGGGATTAGCGTGAGGCGGTAAGGTGTGTTGCAGGATAACGGGGCCCTGAGCTCTGCTACTCCCTGGGCTGTGTTGTGGGTTTCGTAGAGGAGCGTGGGCTGTGTTGTGGGTTTCGTAGAGGAGCGTGGGGTGTGTTGTGGGTTTCGTAGAGGAGCGTGGGGTGTGTTGTGGGTTTCAGAGAGGGGGGGGTGTGTTTCTTAGGGGTGTGTTGTGGGTTTCTTAGAGGGGTGTGGGGTGTGTTTCTTAGAGGGGTGTGGGGTGTGTTGTGGGTTTCTTAGAGGGGCGTGGGGTGTGTTTCTTAGAGGGGTGTGGGGTGTGTTGTGGGTTTCGTAGAGGAGCGTGGGGTGTGTTGTGGGTTTCTTAGAGGGGTGTGGGGTGTGTTGTGGGTTTCTTAGAGGGGTGTGGGGTGTGTTGTGGGTTTCGTAGAGGAGCGTGGGGTGTGTTGTGGGTTTCTTAGAGGGGTGTGGGGTGTGTTGTGGGTTTCTTAGAGGGGTGTGGGGTGTGTTGTGGGTTTCTTAGAGGGGTGTGAGGTTTGTGCTGAACCTACACTGTCTGTTTTATCTGACTGACAGCCCCCTGTGCCATAGGATCCATTGCAAATGAAGTGTGATGAGCATCAAAAACAACCCTGTCAAACAGCAGTAGCACGTTAAAGCCACCTTCCTCGACTAAAATCCCCACCTGGCGTCCCACAGAACCTCCTCCTCCTCCTCCTCCTCCTCCACGCACACACACCTGCACACGTCTCATCCTGTCATCTTTCATTTCCACTGACTTTATAGAGCATCTCAGTCCTGCCTGCAAGAGTCATAGCTCTGTGTGTGTGTGTGTGTGTGTGTGTGTGAGACGGAGAAACAGCGAGGGAGAGGGAGTGATGGAGACGGGGAGCAGGGCCCTGGTTCCTGTTGACAGCGGCTGTAATTGCACTGATAAAGTGCTCTCGGACTGCTCTGCTAATTGGATAAGAGCACAGATCAATTCCTCTCGGGCTTCCTGTCTTGCCTCCCGCCGTACCTTCGCCGCTCCGCCTCTCCCCTCCCGGAAGCGGGCCACGTCACGGGCCTGGACCTCGCCGCCTTCTCCGACGGCCTCCTGGGTGTGACGCACCTCTCACCGGCGCCACCTTGTGGAACTTAGTGGCTCCTTTATGATTTATGCCAAAGCACGTCGGTTAAAACGGCGGGCTCACCGTGCGTGCGGATTTGGAACGTGTGGAGATTTGAGCACTGCGGCGTAAGTGCCGTTGCGTGTCCGTAACCTGCACATCCTCATCCTCATTTGCCTGCACTCATCTTCATCCTCATTTCCTGTTGATCGGCGCCTCCATCTACTCGCCGCCTTTTTCCTGTCCTGCTTCTAGCTGATCCCCCTTAACCCGACTCCTGTTCTGCAGGAGCTCCATGGAGCTCTCTCTCTCTCTCTCTCTCTCTCTCTCTCTCTCTCTCTCTTTTATGAGGGTTTTCTCTCCCCTTTTCCCTCCTGCCCCATGGTTTTTATCATCACTCTCCCTCCACTCATCCCTCACACCACTGTTAGGAAATGTATGGGTTTATTTGAAAAATGGCTCATGTTTGTGTAATAGCTCCAGAAATGGCCATTGTATGGGACTCCTGGCTGAATGTGCTAAGAGCAGCTGTAATTATGATCATTAGTGAGTGATGATGATGTAACAGGAGTGTGTGCAGCTCTCTGTCCCTCTCGGGTGTCCCGGGGATGAAATCAGTGACATTGATCATAAATCCTTGTCCCATTTTCTTTCCTTTAATTATTATAAACTGGAACCAGACATATAAGGCCTTCACACACACACACACTTTGATTGTTCTTTAAATATCCGTTTGTTTTTTGTTTGCACATTTTGACATTATTATAAATCTATAGTAATAATGCTCTCTCTCTCTGTCTCTCTCTCTCTCTGTCTCTCTCTCTCTCTCTCTCTCTCTCTCTCTCTCTCTCTCTGTCTGTCTGTTCGTGTACAGTTCCAATAGACGCCACAGCAGGGATAAAGATGCTCTATGTGTTTGTGGACATCCAGATAGACACTGCTCACTTCCTGGACACACTCCGCTTCAACTTCCCGGCAGGACGCTCGCTTGCCCTCGTCAGCACCATCCAGTTTGTGGCTGCTCTGCAGGTGACCTTTGACCTTCTGACTTACTGACTGATATGTATATTGTCCACTTAGATTCGCTCACACACAACCTTCTCCTTTCCCTTCTGCTCGACTGTTTCTTGCACGCACACGTGTGTGTGTGTGCGCGCACCATGCCTTGCAGTTTTATTTGTTTCTTACTTGAAAAGGAGGTGGAATAAAGTTAGTGGAATCAGAGTTCACTGCTGTGCTGGACTTTATGTAAGTCTGACAGTCCTCTGTGCCAACACACACGCTCACACACACACACACACACACTGCATCCTGACCTCTGTTGCCTGTTGGGTTCAGTGTGTAGGACTGCATTCACACGTGTGTGTGTGTGTGTACATGCATGAGTGTGTGTGTGTTATGTGCTTTCCTGTCCCTCTCTGACTCCCATCGCTGTCTCTCTCTAACGCCGTCTCTGTGTCCCTCTCTAACGCCGTCTCCGTGTCCCTCTCTAACGCCGTCTCCGTGTCCCTCTCTAACGCCGTCTCCGTGTCCCTCTCTAACCGCGTCTCCGTGTCCCTCTCTAACGCCGTCTCCGTGTCCCTCTCTAACGCCGTCTCCGTGTCCCTCTCTAACCGCGTCTCCGTGTCCCTCTCTAACCGCGTCTCCGTGTCCCTCTCTAACGGCGTCTCATTGTGTCCCTGACAGGCAGCAAGTATGGAGCTGAGGCCAGAATATGAGGTGCTGGTGCCCCAGTGCCGGCCGCTGTCCCCGGGGGAGATCCTGGGTTGCACGTCCCCACGCCTGAACACACCCGTGGACGCCGTCATGTGAGAAGCGTAGCCACACCATGCTTTCCTCTTAGGGTGTGTGTGTGTGTGTGTGTGTGTGTGTGTGTGTGCGTGCGTGCGTGCGTGCGTGCGTGCGCGCACATGCCTGAAGGACTGTGATCATCCAGGACAGTGTATTTGAGAGTGTGTGTGTGTTTGTGTGGGGGTGTCTTGCATGTGTTTGCACTTGCCTTTGAGTGTGTGTGTGTGTGTGTGGGTGTCTTGCATGTGAGTGCACGTTAATTGGTGTGCGATGGTTCATTCGGTCTGCAGGTGGTGTGGGGTTTGCAGGCTCAGAGCCAGCGCATTGTGCAGAGAGCAGACAGAGGATTAGACTACTGAGATAAGCACAGAGATGGACAGACCCCTCAGTCCACTGTGGGATTTAAACCCCTTGTGGTTTTGTGTGTGTGTGTGTGTGTGTGTGTTTAGTGTTTGCCCGAGCATTAGCCGTCTCCTTTTCATCAGTCTTCTCCATTTCCCATACACACACACACACACACACACACATATGCATCACCTCCACTCAACTGATGCAACACTGCGCACTAGCCATGTCACTTTACCCCATTGCAGGACGCCCATGTAATAGCACCATGGCTGCTCGCGACCTGCCCACTTCTGTGGCTAAATCCAGCTGCTGAAGCATCGTCGCATGGTTAATGCTCCAGCTAGATTATACCAAAGCCAAAGTAATGATGAGATTACGCACTGATGAGACCTGAAGAGGTGGGCATGTTCCTAAGATACAGGCCTTGCTCGCTCGGAGCCCTTTATTAATGACCTTAGGAAGGCAGAACACAGCATTGTTAAATAATAGAGAGGCTCCTGGCTTCAGCCTCTGTAGAGTTGAAGAGAACATAGAGCTTCCTCTCTGGGATGGAGAGTGAGGAGTGGCCTCCGTGTTCACCCCACACACACACACGCACACACACGTCAGTCCCTCCGTGTGTGTTGCCGAGCAGAGAGATCCCCCTCGTTACGCTAATGGGCTGCGTGCACGTTGACTCGGACGCCTGTTGGGGGAGGGGGGGGTTTGGGTTTGAGCGTACTGCACGCGAGCGGTTTTTTCACTCGACGCCGGCCGGCCGGGGCTGTTCGGGGCCGAGAGGAGCGAGCTGGCGCGACCCGAGTCGGCCTTTTGCGCCAGGAGGACACGCGCGTCCTAGGGCGGTAAGAGGGACAGCTGCAGTAAGTCGGGGGCCCGGGACTTTGAAAGTGCGCCATCTGCTGGCGGACAGCGCCAGCACCGTCACCTCTGAGGCAAGAACAAGAAGAGCTGTGAGACAGAAGCTGGGCTGATTCTGCTCTCCTGGGGCTGTGGGGATAATGTACTCCACTATTACCCCAGGGCAGGTCTTCTGGCACCTCTGTCCAGCCTGATTTGTGCGTGTGCAAGCAAGATAGTGTGTACACAAGTTGTTGATAGCTGGTATCGAGAGAGAGAGAGAGAGAGAGAGAGAGAGATTTCCCGCCCTGCCTCTGCAGGTCTTACCCAGCCTCTGTTTGCTTGTCCAGATACCTCGGTGATGGAAGGTTTCACCTGGAGTCCGTCATGATCGCCAACCCCGACACGCCAGCTTACAGGTAAAACGCAGGGCCTCTCGCGCCGCTGCACACGTTCCCACGTCCAGCCCTGCGGCGTCTGACCTCACTCCGCCCACAGGTACGACCCGTACAGCAAGGTGTTCTCCCGGGAGTACTACGACCATGAGGCTATGCGGGCCAGCAGGCTGCGGGCCATAGAGACGGCCCGCTCGGCCCAGAGATGGGGCCTCGTTCTGGGCACGCTGGGGCGCCAGGGCAACCCCAGTGTCTTGGAGGTGGGAGAGAGCGCAGTCATTTTATTGGACAGTGTTTGTTGTTCTCGTGGCCTTGTGTGGCGTTTGCTAATCATTCACACCCATAACACATTACCCACACACACACACCCACACACACACCCACAGGCACGCACAAAGGAGCACACAAAGGAGACCACCTACAGATGCACGGAGAAGAATTCAAGCCCGCGCACGGTCTGTTCCCTGTTATTTAGCTGTAGAGGAACGTGCTGAGGTCTTAATCTGGATGGGGATGGGGTCTTAATATGGATGGGGATGGGGTCTTAATCTGGATGGGGATGGGGTCTTAATCTGGATGGGGCTGGGGTCTTAATATGGATGGGGATGGGGTCTTAATATGGATGGGGATGGGGTCTTAATCTGGATGGGGATGGGGTCTTAATATGGATGGGGATGGGGTCTTAATCTGGATGGGGCTGCTGTCTTAATATGGGTTGGGATGGAGTTTTAATCTGGATGTGGTCTTAATCTGGATGGGGCTGGGGTCTTAATCTGGATGGGGATGGGGTCTTAATCTGGATGGGGATGGAGTCTTAATCTGGATGTGGTCTTAATCTGGATGGGGATGGGGACTTCCCTCAAACATCATCTAGTAGTTCATTTCCCCATGCGCCTTTTCTGATCACTTCTCATTCTGATTGTGTTGGACTTTGTGTTGACTACCCCCCGCCCCTCTTTCCCGTCTCATCTCTTCATAAATGGTATGTGCGCAGGAGGGCAGGGAGAGAGGCAGCCAGCTTCCCAACAGCTCCGGCTTCACTGTCAAAAGATTTTTTAAGCCCACATGATTCTGTCCGTTTCTCCTTCTATCCATCTTCCCATCTCTCGCTGTCATTCAAGGGAGGTTTACAAGAAGACAGCAAATGGACAAATAGATGCTCAGTTGGTTATTCCAGGTCTTGTGTGTGTGTGTGCACATGTTTTTCCATGGCATATTCCCACTGGAGCCCCTGCTGGATGAAACAGCATTAGTTACTGTCAGTATTCACTCTCTGCCGTGTCCTGTATTTTGAGAAGGGAACCTATTTGAATTTGAAACATAAAGTGATCAGAAAAACTGCAAAACAATTACGTTTTAAGAGAACAAACCATGTATGTGTTGAGTAGGAGAAAAGACTGGCACCAGGGACCCAGTTAGTGTACGTCAGTCATGTACTGAACTCTGGAATTGGTGCTGAACTCTGGAATTGGTGCTGAACTGTGGAGTGGTGCTGAACTGTGGAGTGGTGCTGAACTCTGGAGTGGTGCTGAACTCTGGAGTGGTGCTGAATTCTAGAGTGGTGCTGAACTCTGGAGTGGTGCTGAACTCTGGAGTGGTACTGAACTGTGGAGTGGTGCTGAATTCTAGAGTGGTACTGAACTCTGGAGTGGTGCTGAACTCTGGAATTGGTGCTGAACTGTGGAGCGGTGCTGAATTCTAGAGTGGTACTGAACTCTGGAGTGGTGCTGAACTGTGGAGTGGTCCTGAACTGTGGAGTGGTGCTGAACTGTGGAGTGGTGCTGAATTCTAGAGTGGTACTGAATTCTAGAGTGGTCCTGAACTCTGGAGTGGTGCTTCACATAGTGCTCAGAGTGCGCACACTGCAGGCAGCATTAAAGCCACAGTCAACATGCATTTGTGCTAGCCAGTTATGATTATGAAGTTCAGTGCCTCATTTATATTAAATTTCATAATTTGCAATGCTATTTAATGTATCTATATGTTAAACAAAGATTTTGGACTACAAACGTGCTATAATAAAATTGTAAGTTAATAGTAAGTTAGCATTATTAGTAGCATTATAGCGTTTATCTGCTGTCCATTCATGCAGTGAAGAGGAGGTCCAAACTCATTTCTGTCTGATTGATTATGAAGACGTGCACAGCCAGTGTTCACTAATGTGCAGAGTTGTTTACCAGAAATATGAACTAGAGTCTCAGAGTCTCATGCATCCTCGTGCACGAGCAACTGCCTCCTACATCTGAAGGATCTTCCTGCAGTCTCACAGTGACTAGACCTTACACACACACTCATAAGAGGAAAGGATGGGTTAATGTGATGGGGACACACACATGCTCTCTCTCTCCCTCCCTCTCTCACCTTTCTTTCTCCCTCTCTTCCCATCCCCTCTCTTTCCCTCTCTCCCTCACTCTCCACGCTCCCTCTATTCTCCGTCTCCCTCATTTTCTACCTCTGCCTCTCTCCCTCCCTCACTCTGTCCCTCTCTCCTTCTCTCTGTTTCTCTCTCCCTCTATCTCCCACTCTCTCTCTCTCTCTCTCTCTGTCCCTCTCTCCTTCTCTCTCCCTCTCTCTCCCTCCCTCCTTCTCTCCTTCTCTCTCTCTCCCTCTCCCTCCCTCCCTCTCTCGTTCTTTCTCTCCCTCTCTCTCTCTCTCTCTCCCTCTGTGAAAGGCCCTTTACAGAGTAGAATGATGCTGCACTGCATGTGTTGGTGTTAGCAGCAGTGCTTCCTCTACACTTCTGTTAACCAGGGCAACAGGTTTTTCGTAGCAAATCCTTATATTAGTACCGTTTCCTTTGAATTCCGGATTTAAAAAATGTATGTAAAAAAAGAACAGAATAAAGCATACATTCTTCTTAATGACCAGCCAACAATGAAGAAACAGACGTTACAGAATGAGGCCATGTCTTTTTGCTTTTTGCTTGATGCTTTTACAAATACTTTTTGTCCATACTGGCCCGTTGTGCTTTTTTCTCAGCTTAGCTCCCAGTTTTAAATGAGCTCTGAGGCTCCAAACCCTCTGAATTCTTTGTCTGCTGTGAAGTCTTGGATGTGCGGCTGGTTGTGTAAGGACCTCCTCCCTGCAGAAGCACTGGCCCTGTTTTTAGTGCAGAAAGCTGTCGGACAAAGCACGGTCATTCGGTAATTGGCTGTGGTTTCTTTTTCTCACCTGTATTAACCCCTGCATTCTTTCTCTCCTTCTTCCCCTCTCTCTCACTCCCTCTCTCTCTCTTTCATGCTCTCTCTTTCTCTCATTTCTTTCTGTCACTGCTCTGTTGGTTTCTTTCTGTCTCTCACACTTCTTCTGTCTCGTTCACGCCCCCTTACTCTCTCTCTCTCTGTCTTTCGCTCTCTTTCCCCTCTCTCTCTCTCCCTCTCTCTCTCCCTCTCTCTCTCTCTCTCTGCAGCATTTGGAGAGGAAGCTGGAGGACCTTGGCAGGTCGTTCACCAGGGTGCTCCTCTCCGAGATCTTCCCGAACAAGCTGGCGTTGATGGCAGATGTCGATGCGTGAGTCCCCCTCCCACCCCCACCCCTCCCCTCCCGTCTTCATGCAGAGTCACATTCTCATTTTCGCGCAATTACAAATCAGCTCATATTCTTCACACAAGGCAGCAACCACCCCCCCCCCCCCCCACTGCACCCCCCCCCCCATATCCGAAACACATTAATCTTGCCTTTAGTGCCCCCCCGAGGACGCGCGTGAACAAAAAGGAGAGAGCTCGGCTTGACAGCTGGGCCAGACACTCTTCTGATGGTCTGGTAGCTTTGTGTCATATCCAGTACTTCCAGTCCCGCCTGGAGTAGTGGGAGACCAACACGTCTCCTCAGAACCTCACAACCTTCATTCTTTGGTTACCGTGATCTAAGGTGGGTTTAGGCTACGACCTCCTGTGTGCCTGGGGTGCTTTTATTTTTTCTTAAATAGTTAAACATAAAAATTGGCCCAGGTGGTTTTAGCCTATGGATTAAGGTGTTTCTTTTGAGCACCTCGTATTACTTCGATCTGCAATATGCCACGTGTAAAGAAACAGTAGCGCATGACTTTAATTGGGGACCAAACACTGCCTTCCACAGACGGGTGCTTCGTACTTACTCCAGCCTGAAGCACAGTGCGCGGACAAAAGTATCGGGACACAGCTCTTAATCATAGAACTCAGGTGTTTTGTTCAGCCTGTTTGCCACAGGTGTATAAAATCGAGCACTGAGCCATGCGGGCTGCAGTGTGCAAACGTTTGGGGAAAGAATGGGGGTCGTTGTGAGGGTCTCGGTGGACTCCAGCGCGGCACTGTGATGCGATGCCTCCGCTGCACGTCCATTTGTGAGGTTTCTTCCCTCTGAGATATTTCACCAGCGACCGTGAGCGGTAGTATTGAAAAGTGGAAGGACTTTAGTAACCACAGCAACTCGGCCACAATGTGGCAGACCACCTGAGGTCGCCGCGCGGGGTCGGCGGCCGCCGAAGACGTACGGCGCTTAAAAGTGTTCGGCGCTCTGCCGACTCGGTAACCACAGAGTTCCAAAACCTCTTCTGGCGTTAACGGCGGCTCCCGGCTTCACGGCTTGGCTTCCCACCAGTGTGCTTGGCTGAGTCGCTGCACATAAGCTTTACATCGTCAGACACAGTGGCAAGCGTTGGTCTAAAGCGTGCCACCCCTGGACATCAGCAGTGCAGATGTGTTTCCTGGAGTGACGCTCCTCTGACTGGGAGCCTGATGGACGAATCTGGGTTACGCCGGGAGAACGTTACCTGTCTGACTGCGCTGCGTCAGCTGTAAAGTTTGGTAGAGGAGGGATAACGCTGTGGGGTTTAGTTCCAGCGAAGGGAAAACTTCATGCTTCAGCGTGCCGTGACGTTTTGGATAACCGTATGCGTCCGACTATTGCCGGGACGGTTCGTGGAGGCCATTTTCTGCTCCTGCACGACTGTGCTCCAGTGCACAAAGCTCGGTCCATAACGGCATGGTTGGGTGAGTTTGGAGTAGAAGGACGTGACTGGTCTGCACAGAGCTTTGACCTCAACCCCATCAAACGGCTTCGGGATGAACTAGAAGACCGTGCAGCCATGCAGACACAGCAAGCCGAGCCTCTCTCGTCTCAACATCGGCGCCTGAAGTCACAAACGCTCTTCTGGACCCTTTCGCAGGGACGGACAAGTATCACGACCTTCTGCAGACTCAGAGTGGGAGGGGAGACGGCGGGGAGAGAGATAGGGAGAGAGAGGGAGGTGCAGGCAAAGAGAGAGAGAGAGGGAGGTGCAGGCGTGGAGAGAGAGAGGGAGGTGGAGGTGTGGAGCCTGCGGGCCACAGAGCACAGAATGTTGCGGGGAGCAGATCTGGCCGCACGCCCTGGTCGTGCCTCTCTCGAGCTTCAGGGAGTGTTGTTGCATAATCCCGGCAGGAAGTGATGTAGGCGCTCACGGCTACACCCATTAGCAGCTTTCTCTCCCTCCTGCCAGCTACTGAAGGTGGGTGTCAATAACAGCGATGCTCCTGTATGTTCATTACATTCAACCCACCTGCAGCAGGAGAAGCGGCAGAGGTGGCAGAGACGGACGGGGCCGCAGGGGTCACCACCGCACCCAGCGCCAGTGGCCTTTCACCAGGCCAAAGACCAAAGGCCCTTCCCTGCTGGATCTCCGACCAGGTGTGGATAGGCTGCAGACTACAGGGGTCGAGGAGTTGCCCTCAGCTTGCCTGCACACGGGGGGCTTCTCCACAGGAGGGTCCGAGTGCTGGGGAGAGACTGCCCATCCTGCCCACGCTGCTCCGTTGCCGTCTCGCCCCCGCAGAGACGGAGATTCGTCCGGAGAGGACGCGTGTGAAGCTGTAATCACTGCGAGCCAGACTTCTTCTGTTTTGTTTTGTTCCTGGTTTTTTAAACCATGTTTGCAGGGGGCTTTTGTACTGCAGTAAGAACAGTGTGTGCTCTGGCTGTGGACATAGACTTCTAACAGGCGACAAAGAGAGGTGTTCAAGCATGAATAAGCACATACAGACCTTTGGCTATCCTATTTGTACACACACACACACACACACACACACACACACACACATTACAGACCTGCAAATCTGACTACAGACCTCCACATCCATAACCCACAGACTCTCACTATAGACCCCCACACTCACTACAGACCAACACACACTCCACACCCACACATTAGCATTCCTACCTTGCTGTGAGCCCGCAGTCGTCTTAATTGCACAACACACACATTCACTCGACTAAAACCTTACAGCACAGCAGTGTAGAGTAAGCAAAAAGCTTTCAGATTTTGGGTTTTCCCAAATTTTCGCTTTCTTTTCCTGTTGCATGCTGTGTATTTAACATCAAACACAAGCGTGAGGCAGCCCCCACCCCCCCCAGTCCCCTCCCCCCTCCCCCACATGTGCCCCCAGGCCCAACATCATACACATGACTGTTTCCTACAGCTCTGAAAGCTGGATTGTGCTGTTGTGTTTCTAGCGGGTGGAGGTGCTTAATTAAGATCCATTCTGTCTAGCGGAAGTGAAGAGATGCTAATCGCCTCCTCCTCCTCCTCCACCCCTCCCGCTCCGTCTCTTCATCTCGCTGTCAGGTGCTTTCATGCGGAATCACGACGCAGGTGTTCCTCTGGGTGAGGGTGTTAACGTCACCTGCATGCAGCCCTTCCCCCGCCGGACAAGACTTCAGTAACGGGCTGTGGGTTTCATCGTGTGTATTTTTATTTAACCTTTGTTTAACCACTTAATTAATTCACACCAAGATAAACTAAATCGTGCAGGTGAGCCCTGGCTGAGAAAGCAGCAGACAGGCAATGGAGCGGACCTCCTGGAAAGACCAATCACGCAATACAGACCTCCTGGAAAGACCAATCACGCAATACAGACCTCCTGGAAAGACCAAACACGCAATACAGACCTCCTGGAAAGACCAATCACGCAATACAGACCTCTTGGAAAGACCAATCACGCAATACAGACCTCTTGGAAAGACCAATCACGCAATACAGACCTCCTGGAAAGACCAATCACGCAATACAGACCTCTTGGAAAGACCAATCACGCAATACAGACCTCCTGGAAAGACCAAACACTCAATACAGACCTCCTGGAAAGACCAAACACGCAATACAGACCTCTCTGAAAGACCAAACATGCAATACAGACCTCCAGGAAAAAAACAAACATGCAAAATAGACCACCAGGAAAGACCAAACAAGCAATACAGACCTCAGAGAAATGCCAAAAATGGAATACAAACATCAGAGAAAGACCAAACAGAGAATTCAGACATCAGTGGAGAGCAATTAACATGTGGGGTGGAATTTTGTGGCTACCCCTACAGGCCTGTGGGTGTCTCTGTCTCACGATCTCCATCTACCCCCCACCTCCGCCCAGCTCTGAGGCAGAGGGAACCCCGGCACCAACCCGACAGGCGTGCGGACCAAACGGGGTCATCGGCCCAGCCGGTCGACTGGTCCCTCAGACATGGCCTCTAGAGGGTGCAATCCACAAGGCCCTCAAGAGGCCTGGCCACCTGCTCCGCCCACCCACCCGCCCGCGCGGTGACTACGCCCACTCTGTCCACTCCACCCTCGCAGAGAAAGGCTACAGGCCACGTCACACAGGGCGTGAGGTTGCTACCCGCAGTGAACAGCCAATAGCAGAGGAGAAAGAGGGTGGTGCACTGAGGGCAGTGTGTGTGTGTGTGTGTGTGTGTGTGTGTGTGAGAGGGGTGGGGGTCTGGTTCATTATAGGTGAGACTCTCCTTCTGCATCCTCACACAAGCGAGTGGGAGAGGGAACAGGGCCAGATAAACTGCCTCCCTTCACAACTTCGAATTTTGACAGCCTCCGGATAACGTTGTGTAACGTTGGAAGAACAGTGATATAAGATTCTTCATCCGCAGCCTCTTCTTCCTCAGCCCGTGTGCTTGGGCGGGTTCGGCAGTCCAGCCACCGCTTGACCCCCCCACACACCCCCACCCCCACCCCCCACCCCCACCCCCCCCCCCCACCCCCACACCCCCAACATCTCCGTGGTGCCTCGTTCCTCCCCTTTCTCCTCTTCCCGCTTCTCCTGCTTCCTGCCCCCTCCCCCTCCTTCCTGTCTCCCTCACACCCCCTCCAGCATCCTCCTCTGCTGCCTAAATACTGATGCCAGAACCCAGAGCCAATGGCTGTGCAGATGTACTCGTATATTTACAGCTGAAGAATGACTGTGGAACCAGGGCACTGCTGTCGGACCCATCAGGAGAGCTGTGCCCTGCCTCTTAAAACCTCATAACTCTCTCCCCCCCTCTCTCTTCCTTTCTATCTCTCTCTCTCTCTCTCCTTGTATCTGTCCGCCTCTGTGTCTTGTCTTTCTGCATCCTTCTCCCTCTCTCTCTCTCACTGTCTCTCCTTCCATCTGTAGGTGGGTGCAGATCGCATGTCCACGTCTCTCCATCGATTGGGGCACGGCGTTCTCGAAACCCCTGCTGTCTCCCTACGAGGTACAAGCACACGTTCTACACACGCAACGATGCCTCGGCTTCTCCGCCCCTCCTGCCATCAAAGCTAGAGACTGAGAGCGCATGCTCGCACACGCACACGCACACACACACACACACACGTCTGCACCCCCACTCACCACAGCTCTCCAGGCTTATTTACGCTTCAAAGGAAGTCACACTTCCCAAAGCTCGCCGGCCGCTTTGCCATGCGCCACACTCTTATTTCCCTTTGTTTTTTCCCTCACAGCCACAAAGTCTGGGTGGGAGGGGCTAGCTGTCCTGGTGTGGTGGGAGGGGCTAGCTGTCCTGGTGCGGTGGGAGGGGCTAGCTGTCCTGGTGTGGTGGGAGGGGCTAGCTGTCCTGGTGCGGTGAGAGGGTGTTAGCTGTCCTGGTGCGGTGGGAGGGGCTAGCTGTCCTGGTGCGGTGGGAGGGGCTAGCTGTCCTGGTGTGGTGGGAGGGGCTAGCTGTCCTGGTGTGGTGGGAGGGGCTAGCTGTCCTGGTGCGGTGAGAGGGTGTTAGCTGTCCTGGTGTGGTGGGAGGGGCTAGCTGTCCTGGTGCGGTGGGAGGGGCTAGCTGTCCTGGTGTGGTGGGAGGGGCTAGCTGTCCTGGTGTGGTGGGAGGGGCTAGCTGTCCTGGTGTGGTGGGAGGGGCTAGCTGTCCTGGCGCGGTGAGAGGGTGTTAGCTGTCCTGGCGTGGTGGGAGGGGCTAGCTGTCCTGGTGTCCTAGCTGTCCTGGTGTGGTGGGAGGGGCTAGCTGTCCTGGTGCGGTGGGAGGGGCTAGCTGTCCTGGCGCGGTGAGAGGGTGTTAGCTGTCCTGGTGTGGTGGGAGGAGTTAGCTGTCCTGGTGCGGTGGGAGGGGGTTAGCTGTCCCGGTGGGAGGGGCTAGCTGTCCTGGTGCGGTGGGAGGGGCTAGCCATCCTGGTGCGGCGGTCCGCGTCTCGGGTATCGTAGCGGTAGAGGGAGCGCTGTGCTCGTTAGCTGCACGCACCAGTGCTCCATGTTTACAGAGCCCGCGTGTGTGCGCCGGGGTGACGAGGCACTCCATCACAGCGCGAGAGTCGTGTCACGAGGGGAGCAAGCGCTTTTAGCCATGTGCATGCGACGTGTATGTAATGTTTTGCAATATTATCATGTTGGGTTTTTTTTGTTGTTGTTTTTTTGTTTTTTTTTACACGTGAATCTAGGTTGTATATTTTCCTGTGGTTTATCAGGAAGGCAGCAGAAGTGTTTGGTCAGAGCAGGAGCGCGTAGAGGAGGCCTGGATTTCAGGGGAGTAATTCTTGAAGTCTACGTAAAGCCGTCATTGCCGCGTCTCCCTCTGCACCTCCCGCCCTCCTGCCTGGCCTGATTCCAAGTCCCCCAACCACCGCCCCCCCCCCTCTCCCACCACCACCCCACCCTCCTTCCCTCTGTTTCTTCGATTTGCATCAGCCCTTCACCTCCAGCTCACGTGAGGTGCAGCACAGGGTGAAGAGGAGCCACGTGGAAATAAGCGTGATGGGGATTTTTTTATTTCTTTTTTTTATTTAACGTTTTTTTTTCTTCTTCTTTCCCTGCGCACATCGTGTCTGTGTCGGCACCGGTGCGGTGAGGGATGCGGAGGCAGCCGGTGCACCGGCGGTTATTTCGGGGCGCTCCGTGTAGTATTTATAGCGTGCGAGATGCGCCTCGCCTCCCCTGTCAGCGCAGGGATTAGCGGGAGCAGCTAGTCGGAGCGTGGCAACCCAGGAAGAGGCGGGCGCAGGGGCCGAGGCAGCAGAGGGGACAGAGCGGGAGAATGATGAAAAGCCCGGGAAAGGCGGAAGAGGGGCGAGGGCGGGGTTTATTAAGAGCTCGGAGGGAGGGAGGGAGGGAGGGAGGGAAGGGGGGAGAGGAGGACCAGTGGCAGTGATGGGGCTGTGTGTGTTTTACCGGAGAGGTGATGAAAAGAATCCTTCAAATCCTGAGTTATTATTTGTAGCCGGGGGGGGGCGTGTTGGCGCTAACGGACTCGGCATAAGCATTTGAAAAAAGAAAACTTCCATTAGAGCGCATTATTCCGTCGCTGACTACTGTGTCCCTGCGAGAGGAGGAGGAGGAGGAGGAGGAGGAAGAGGGGTGAATATCGCGTTAAGGGCAGGATGGATGTGCGTCGCACGCCGGCTGATTTATTGAGTAGAGTTTGTTTATGAGGTAATATCGTCACGGTCCCGGAGACAATGCTTCATAAACAGAGTAGCCCATCCTTCGTGCGGTGTTAGTGCAGTGTTGGCGGGCTGTGGTAACACGTGCTTCAGCGGGGAGGCGGCCCTTGAGCAGTGGCTCGGAGAGATCCAGTGCCGAGAGGCTCCGCCCAAGGCCCCGCCCCCGCCTAAGGCCCCGCCCCTGCAGCAGGAGGTGTTGCTGGCTCTACGGAGCTTGTGCCGTTCCCCAGTGGCCTGTTGGAGAAAGGGGCTTTCTTCTCCTTTTCCTCCCAGGCTTTTAGGTGTTTACTACTAATGGTGGCACAGGTGTAATACTGATGCCTTACAAGTGCAGTGATGTTTTTCAGTGTTTCTGCCATGAAGGATTAAACTATATGGCCTGTGATGTGTCCCATGTCATTGTCATGCAAATACGAAGTTGAACTAATGAGTTTCTAAGCGAATGAACATTGTTGCCATAGTTGCTCCCCCCCCCCACCCCCAACAACCACCTCCACGCCCACCCCACAGCTGGAGTGACTGGGTATGGGTGGGGGGGGTCGTGATGGTGTTTCAGAAAAGCCACAAATAAGTGATACATTTTTGCCTGTCTTTCTCTCCCCTCCCTCCCTCTGTCCCCTCTCTCTCCTCCCTCCCTCCATCGTCCCCTCCCTCCATCGTCCCCTCCCTCCCTCCATCATCCCCTCCCTCCCTCCATCGTCCCCTCCCTCCATTGTCCCCTCCCTCCCTCCCTCGTCCCCTCCCTCCATCGTCCCCTCCCTCCCTCGTCCCCTCTCTCCCAGGCAGCAGTAGCCCTGCAGCAGGTAGACTGGCAGCAGGTGTATCCCATGGACTTCTACTCCAATCTGAGCCTGGGGCCTTGGACCCCCAATCACCCAGACAACCAAGCCAAACGTCGCCCGCGCAAGCAGCCCCAGGTACGGGCCTGTGCCACACCTGTGTGTATATATGTGCAGCCCCAGTTATGGGCCTGTGCCACACCTGTGTGTATATATGTGCAGCCCCAGTTATGGGCCTGTGCCACACCTGTGTGTATATATGTGCAGCCCCAGTTATGGGCCTGTGCCACACCTGTGTGTATATATGTGCAGCCCCAGTTATAGGCCTGTGCCACACCTGTGTGTATATATGTGCAGCCCCAGGTACGGGCCTGTGCCACACCTGTGTGTATATATGTGCAGCCCCAGTTATAGGCCTGTGCCACACCTGTGTGTATATATGTGCAGCCCCAGTTATGGGCCTGTGCCACACCTGTGTGTATATATGTGCAGCCCCAGTTATGGGCCTGTGCCACACCTGTGTGTATATATGTGCAGCCCCAGTTATGGGCCTGTGCCACACCCGTGTGTATATATGTGCAGCCCCAGTTATGGGCCTGTGCCACACCCGTGTGTATATATGTGCAGCCCCAGTTATGGGCCTGTGCCACACCCGTGTGTATATGTGCAGCCCCAGCCCCCAGTATATATGTGCAGCCCCAGTTATGGGCCTGTGCCACACCCGTGTGTATATATGTGCAGCCCCAGTTATAGGCCTGTGCCACACCCGTGTGTATATATGTGCAGCCCCAGTTATAGGCCTGTGCCACACCCGTGTGTGTATATGTGCAGCCCCAGTTATGGGCCTGTGCCACACCCGTGTGTGTATATATGTACGCGTGCGTGAGAGAATTTGTTCGGAATGATTGATTCACAGAAATGATTTGCTGAGAAATCTCTGGTGGGTTCTAACTCCTGAAGGCAGATGGTGTTTAGATATGGAAACACAGAGATGCACTGCTATACTGACACCCAGTGGCCAGGAGCCTGTTGGGATGGAGGCAGATTATTGCATCTGCGTGGCACAGTTCACTAACCCTGCCATGTGCAGCACACTCCACTATCTAATGAGATGTTAGAGGCTACTGACATGTTCAGAAGATGCATTCAGTGAAGGTCCTCTTGACCACGTTCATTTTGATGATATTTACGGATGAAACAGCCTTTTTAACTGTACTCCCGGTTACATAAATGCCGTTGGTGTACAATTACCGAAGGATAAATGTCAGTCAGAGTATCAGCTATGTTGCTAGCACAGAGATTTCTGTATCATGTCTGCAGTGAGTGGAGAGAAACTGAGCCTAAGTGCTTTCTGCTCTGCTCTCTCTTCTGTAGAAGGCAGCACACACGGGCTGTGTTCAGCGGGAGAAGACCGGCTCCTGTGCGCACGGCGCCCCCTGTGGCTGCCAGGCAAAATGAACGGAACACTCGCCGACAGCAGCAGCAGCAGCAGCAGTCTGGCGGCCAATCACAGCGCTGCATCTGCGCCCGCCGTAGACAGCCAATCACGGGCTGGCGCTCGACACTGTTGTCAGAGCGCTGTGGATATCATCTTTCTACAGCTCTCTGCACCCACAAAGCACTCGATCAAATCTGCCCCCTATCTGAATACAACAAGAGCATCTGTTTCCTTGTGTGTGTGCGTGTGTGTGTGCGTGTGCGTGCGTGTGTGTGTGCTTGTGCGCGTGCGTCTGGGTAAGAGGGGGCCGAGCCATTGAGAGAGCCGACCCTGAGTACACATAGTTTGTTTCAGATTGCAGCCATGTAGGCGGCTAGTTAAATGCAATCATCTTGTCTCCGGGGCGAGAGAGGAGCTGGCGACGCTGTTGACCTTCACGCGCTCCGTCAAAGGCAAAATTGCAGTTAGGAATGAAAGTGCGCTCAGGAATTCTTTTCAGCAGAGTGAAGTCCGCCCTCCGCTCCCAGCGCATGGATCCAACGCCAAACCTGCGGATCTTGGGCCAATAGCACACCGGGCTTTTACACAAAGCTAAATTAAGCATTTTTAACTACAGAAGGTCTTCAGGACAGTGTGCTTCACTGGGGAATAAAGCGTGGGATCAAGCTGACCATCACAATGCAGTTCTTTTATTCATTTATTCATAATGTCCTTTATGCAAATCACATTAGATTTGATCCTGCTTTAAGACTAAGTACATTTACAGAATACTATAATGTGACTCTGTATGGTACAATAGTGCAGTCGGAGGTTTGGGAAATGTTTTGTTTTAATTTGCTTACTCTGTTACACTGTAATAGTTATTTGATCTTTGTTACCCCTTCATATTTAATCAAGACTCTGACTTTCTGCTGACAAGACACTGGATTTCTGCACTTGGATTATTGCTATAAATGATATCAAAACGACTCGATCCATACCATATATTTTGGAGCTGCACTGTGCGTGTGTGTGCTTTTGTGTGTGTGAGTATCAGCAGTGGTATTGATTTTCTCGTGAAATCGAGTTGCTATGCGTGTTGTTCTGAGCTTCCTGTTAAAAGTCTCTCGTTATTCACATTTCCCTGCATGTACACTAGATGGCGCTGTCGGCATTCGGTGGATGAGTGGTGCTTTCTACAGTAATGAGCACTACTCACGGAAGATTGATTTTGCTGATGGATTGTGCATGGCAAATGCAGAACTTCTTGTGCCCATTTGTCTCTTTAAAGACAGGTGTGATGGTTTTCATCCCAGATTGTATTGAAGCTGTTTCCAGTCAATACTGAACCTGTGACCTGTAGTTGTGGTACTAAGAATCAGACAAGTGTACTGCAGATTCTCCTGGTGTTGAGGAACCAGGATAAATCTCTTTATTTCCTTTCCACTGGAGAAGACGAGAGACGATCATGGCGTTATCAGCCATGTCTCTTCACTCGTTTAGAACGAGTCACCTTCGTGCTGTCCTAAACAGCAGCAGCAGTGTGGAAAAACTCTCCCCTTCTTTCATTCAGTTCTAAAGGCCGAGCACGTGACGGCTCGGCAGTGAACAGAGTGGCATGTAAACACGCGTGCGAAGACGCCTGGCAGATAGTGACGTGTGCAGCGACAATTTCGATGAACACAATCATTTTCTGCTGTTATTTTCAAGGGCTGCAGGGACGTGTCCTCTGCGCAGGGATAAACGCTTGTGATTTATGCTGCCGGGAGATGACGGTCTGCTTCCGTCGCAGATGTAGAAGAGATCGAAAGGTATGCAAGAACGAAGCCGATGACGCCTGCTTAAATCCGCGGTTTACAGTGTTTGGCTCGGATCGTTTTGTGAGAGTTTCATCTTTTGATCATCTTTCATCTGCCGCTTTCGAAGGCTTAGATGATCGCCACATTGGAGCGTGTCTAAGCACAGGGAGAAGTAGCACAGTGATGCTAAATGTCTCCGTTTCGAGGCACGCGGTGAGGTTGCGGTATGCGCAACTGTGAAGAATGGGGCTGGCCTGGTTTGAATGAGGGGCTGGGTAGAAACCTCCTTGGCTCTCTCCGTTAAGCATGCTCACGTGTGAGCTCTTCCAGATGGGCTGAGAATCTCACTCTCTCTCTCACAGTCACACGTTTCTGTAGTCTTGAGCATTTTCTCCTGGCTGGTCAGACACCGTGAGAGCAGGACTGCTGAGCAGGGCCTGCAGCTCCGGTTTTGCGCATTTGCCAGCAACACTAGCAGAACCTTCTGGCCTGCTGGTCTCAAATGTCCTTCTGGTGTCTTTTCAAGCCTTTTCTGCTTCCCACAATGCACTGTCACCGATATTCTGAGGATGTTTATGATGGCCTGACGTGGATCAGACGTTTGACTCAAAGCAAATGAGACAACCCATTATTACTAAGTGAATGGCAAATTTATGTGCATTTGGGGTGGGTGGATGTGTGTGTGTGTGTGTGTGTTGCCCATCATGCAGGAGGCGGCTGCTCCTGTGAAGAATCTGACAAATGGTTTCTCTTCCTGAGACAGGAAACGCTGACTCACCGCAGCCGCTGTCATCTCACCACCTCCCTCTCCCTCTTCTTTCTCTCTCTCATATGCGCACACACACACACACACACACATACACAGATTTTATATATATGCAGGAGGTGTGTGTGATTATACACTGTATGTATATACACCACTTTATTAGGTACACTTTATTAGGTACACCTATCCAACTGCTCATTAACGCAAATGTAGAATCAGCCAATCACATGGCAGCAACTCAATGCATTTAGGCATGTAGACATGGCCAAGACGATCTGCTGCAGTTCAAACCGAGCATCAGAATGGGGAAGGTGATTTAAGTGACTTTGAACGTGGTTGTTGGTGCCAGACGGGCTGGTCTGAGTATTTAAGAAACTGCTGATCTACTGGGATTTTCACGCACAACCATCTCTAGGGTTTACAGAGAATGGTTCGAAAAAGAGAAAATATCCAGTGAGCGGCAGTTCTGGGGGCGCAAATGCCTTGTTGATGCCAGAGGTCAGAGCAGAAAGGCCAGACTGGTTCGAGTTGATAGAACGGCAACAGTAACTGAAATAACCAGTCGTTACAACCGAGGCATACAGAAGAGCGTCTGTGAACGCACATCACGTCAAACCTTGAGGCGTATGGGCTACAGCAGCAGAAGACCACACTGGGTGCCACTCCTGTCAGCTAAGAACAGGAAACTGAGGCTACAATTCACACAGGCTCACCAAAATTGGACAATAGTAGATTGGAAAAACATTGCCTGGTCTGATGAGTCTCGATTTCTGCTGCAACATTTGGATGGTAGGGTCAGAGTGTGTGTGTGTGTGTGTGTATATATATATATATATATATATGAAACATACACAGTATATACTGTATATGTATATGTGAATACGTACATAGGAATGTATGTACGTTTGTTCGTGTGTGTAATTATATATATATATATAATTACACACACGTACATACATTCCTATCTTTGTGGGTGAAAACATTTGATTTGTAGAACCCTACAGTTTATTATTCCTAATAGCAATACCCATGTATGCTAAATTCTAAACGTAACACAACCACAGCTAACCACAGCCATAAATGTAACGCAACCACAGCTAACCACAGCCATAAATGTAACGCAACCACAGCTAACCATAGCCATAAATGTAACGCAACCACAGCTAACCACAGCCATAAATGTAACGCAACCACAGCTAACCACAGCCATAAATGTAACGCAACCACAGCTAACCACAGCCATAAATGTAACGCAACCACAGCTAACCACAGCCATAAATGTAACGCAACCACAGCTAACCACAGCCATAAATGTAACGCAACCACAGCTAACCATAGCCATAAATGTAACGCAACCACAGCCTAACCAGCTAACCACAGCCATAAATGTAACGCAACCACAGCCATAAATGTAACGCAACCACAGCTAACCATAGCCATAAATGTAACACAACCACAGCTAACCATAGCCATAAATGTAACGCAACCACAGCTAACCATAGCCATAAATGTAACGCAACCACAGCTAACCATAGCCATAAATGTAACGCAACCACAGCTAACCATAGCCATAAATGTAACGCAACCACAGCTAACCATAGCCATAAATGTAACGCAACCACAGCTAACCATAGCCATAAATGTAACGCAACCACAGCTAACCATAGCCATAAATGTAACGCAACCATAGACATAAATGTAAGCCAATACCCCCCCTGGTCATTTTTTATGCTTGAGGGCACCACCTTTTTTTTTTTTAGATTACAGCATATTAGTCCTAATACTGTTCCAGTACCCGACATAAATCCTAAATCTAACTGAACTCAAACTAGAACACTGTACGCCCTGTAAACTTAAATATAAAAGGAACTTTAACCTCCATCCCTTGCTCCCCATTACACACACACACACACACACACACAATGTTTCACCACTTGCTTCCCCACAAAGATGATAAAACAAGACCGCAAGCACACACACGGCTTCCTTTGATTCCAGATGCTCCCATGTGACATGGGCCTGTGACAGACTCAGGCCGTCAGCCTGAGGCCCAAACCCAGAGCCCAGCCTGGAGAGCCCACAGGCACTAGGACCCCTGGGACCCCTGGGACCTCCCAGCCTCCGTCCTCTGCTCCTGGAGCCCCAGTCCAGCTGTTCTCCGCTGCTTTGTCGTCTGGGCCCAGATCCAGCTCTTCTCATTAGGACCGAGGAGGCGATGGTTAGTATTGTTCTGCTGCCTGTGAACTGTGTGGTTCTGGTTCTGCTGAGCCGGGTGCTGGGTTTGCCATGTGTTTCGATGATGTTGACAGGCGGGTCAAAATGGTTTATAAAATGGGCACACTTTCTAAAGACTAAATAAAACATTTTTTAAGTAATCTTCTCACATCACACCTACCAATTTCAATACGAGTGCTTTATATAAGACATTCTGAAGTACATTTTAAATGAATTCTCAATAGTTTCAATAATATTCATTTTACTGCAGATACACAATGTTATTCTAACATGATAGAACTGCACAACTTACATCGTCATTTAAGAACTTTTAACTGATATAACTGAAATTGTAACTGAATCAAAAATTACTCATTACTTAATTATAAAGCATTCAGGATGTCATAATAAAATAATAAAGTAACATCCAGAATTCCCTAAATTTGGAAGCTGGTAATCAAATCTTGACACTTTAAAGGAAAAAAATCACTTTACGTAGATAACTTTAATATATAATTTATCATTTAAAAACTTGGAATACATTTTGGTGTCTTACATAAGACATTAACAATAAAATAGGAAACGAACAAACTAAATGGTAATCGACTCCGGAGATGAGGAGGGTTGCGAGGTTTGGAGACGACAAAGAATAGATGTGAGGAATTCGAGAGGACAAATGGCACTTGCAATAACGCAACAATCACCATTAGAATTAGTGTAAAAAAACAACAACACCAAAAAAAAAAACGATGGTGAGACGACTGTGCCGTGATATGTGCTGTTGGGAACAGTGTAAACGCCAGATACATTTTATACTGATCTGGTGGAAATGAGACGTGCAGAAGTGCAAGGAGAAATAAGGGGGGTGGTTTAACAGGGATGGAGAGAGAGAGAGAGAGAGAGAGAGAGATATCAAGTGGTGTAACTGGGATGACTAATTATGTGTGGGAGGTCAGTCTGCCCTATTCCACAAAGCCAAAACCACCTCTGCAAAAAAAAAAAAAAAAAAAAAAAAAAAAAAAAAAAAAAAAAGAAAATGAAAAATGCAATTAAACCTCTGCAAAACACCCAGGAGATGAGCCGCTATTGCGCGGGTACTCGCACATGCTCGCGCTCTCTCTCTCTCTCTCTTTCGTCGTGTTCTTTCTGTTGCTTAGTCATCCCTCGGTTCACTCTCTCCGTCTCCACTCTCCTCTCCACCTCTGAGAGCTTTTCTCCTGTGGCTAATCCAAAGTTAGGAAAATATGAACGACACCAACCCAATGAGTCATGCAGGTTGCAAATAACGGTACTTTAATGTGCGTCTGTCTGAAGTGTGTAGTCCAATTAGGGGCACGTGGGCTCACTGTGAAGCCCCGCTCAGCGCTTCTTCTCCTACGTCCTTTTCACAGGAGTAAGTTCACGGGTCCGGCCGTTCGTCTCCGCCAACTCGGTCGGCCTTTGTTTCCGGTGTGCCGGCGCCGGCGGTGTCACACGGCGACGGTCCCCGCATGCCGCCGTATCTCGTAACTACAAAGTGGGTACTTGTATTTTCAGGGACCTACAGGGACACTGTGTGCTGAGAGCATCACACTGCCACCTCACTGATGTAGGCGTCCTCTCTCCGGAAGCCCCCGGTGTCTGTAAGCACCCCGGAACAGTAAGTGTCTTTTGCAACGCTGTGCGTGGCCTTAACACACGAGCCCTGGGTGTGGAGAGAGCGTAGCCTCTCCAGCACACTCATTAACGGACTCACTATCATTTACCTATTTAAGAGGCTACCCATTGACTTAACTGCACTGCAGTTCACGTAGTTTTTTTGCCAATATCCATAGAGCACAGATATGTACATCTAATGCCAAAAGCACAACGTTCCTTCCCTTGACCTCCGTTGCCAGGGTCACTGAAGATACAGTATGTTGTTGTTTCCTACATCTTGACCCCTCTCTCTCCCTGTCTGTGGTCTGAGTCTTGTTCTCCCTGATGATTCTTTTCTATACATCAGGCTTAGGAATATGGCCAAAGTGCTACGTCACCTTCGAAGTGTTCCTGTAGCTTTTGACTGGAAATACATGTAGACACTACATGGTTATTTTCACCCCCTTCTCTCTCTATATATATATATCTCTCTTTTTGCACTCTCTCACTGTCTTTGTCTTTCTTTCTTTCTCCTCCCTCATCTCTTTCTCTCTCACACTCTCACTCACCCTCTCATAGATGGCAGACGCTGCTAACAGGACAGTATCGGGCGAGCAGTGCGGTCTGCTCAAGCAGAGCCTTCTGCTACCTGACCTGCATTAGTCCCGATGGGATTCAACAAGCCATTAACACATGAAACGCGTGACATTTTAGCACATGAAACTGGTTGTGAGCTAATTAAATCCACATCTATAAGTAACCATTGGATGGTCGTTAAAGGTGGTTTAATTGTCTGATCTAATGTTTCATAAAGGCAATTTAGGTGCTCCCAGATCACGATAAGGAAGGTTGTCTGTTCCGTCGCCATGTTCGCCCCATAGCGACCATGGCTGTAGACTGTTACCAGTGGTGCTGTTGCTACAGTAACAATCTAAAGCCACGGTCACCATGGAGATAGCAATAAGAGGGGAAATGGAATTTGCGGTGGAAACTGCAGATGCACTTTTCTGATTGGACGGCGAGCTAAACACCACCCACATATGTAGATCGGGGGTTTCCAAGAAAAGTGGTGTGGATTCTTCCCACTGGTATCCTCCTGTTTGGATGCACCATGCTCAGCAAGACTGAGCTGTTCTTGGTCTTCTTTAAGAGCTGGAGCAGTCAGAAGAGGTTTGTCAGGCGTCAGTAGCCATGACTGTAGACTGTTACTGTACTTTCAAGTACTTTTAGCAGTAAGCAGTCTAGAGCCAAGGTATTGATGCGCTGACCTTTTGAGATGGCACACGGTGAGTGCTCACCCGTAAGAAAGCTGGCATACATGGCGCTGCAAGATTGAGCATACAAATAGAACATGGCATTTATTACAGTGGACTCGTGTGGTTTAGAACTTTTTACAGTACAATTGTAACACATACCCACCTACACCCCCCCCCCCCATAGAGAAGGTGAGGAGGGGCATAACCATACTGATACTGGACCTACTCACACATGTGAACTTGGGGAACAGGGAGTTTTTGACACTGAACATTACTGCCTGCTCTTTTGCCCTTTAACTGAGATGGTTACTGAGATGGTCTCCCTGGATGTCAGTGAGCATCTCGGAATGATGATGGTTTAAAAATTGTAAGTTAACCTTCCTGGCACAGAATAACACCACTCAGACTCCATAATGGCATGGCCCACTTCCAATCCTCCATATTGATTTCAATGCAGATTATCCTGGACTCCTTGAGTTATGCAACTGGCAGTGATGAAGGTTTATATACACAATGACGCCATAACTTGCTGCCACAGAAAGGCTGGTATGCGCAAACCAATGACCCGACACCGCAGGACGTGATGCTATGACTACTTCAAGAGTTGTAAATTTTACATACATTTGTATTAATAGTACTGATGCAGCCGGCATTAATGCTTTCATTTCCCTTTTTATGCTGTTACTGTCAGTACTGCTAACTGGGCGTCCCAACTGAAGACGGGAATTGGTAGAAGTAACATCTGTGATTTAACTTTGTGACCTGTTAAACATTGAACTAGAAACCTAAAAAAAACCCACTGCAAAATTCAGATTTCATTATTTCAGCTAAGCATTCGCCCGCTTGCTCTTACCAGTGTACCATCAGTGTAGGAGGAGTGTTCGCTATCCATGGTGCTGATAACCTTTACTTGCATTAGTCGTCCACAGCCCCATTGCTTTTTATTTAATGCGCCAGAAATGACAAGTGATTAAAGATTAAACATGACTCATGTTTGGGTCTTTTAAAACATAAAACTACATTAAATGGATACATATTTTACCTTAGATTTCCCCGTTACTGTAACATAAGCTATATAAAATATCGTATCCTTGAGGAACCACTAGTTTCAGAACCATGGACAGCAAATGCAGTGGGGTGTATTGTCGAGGCATATAGTCTTGGGATTATTAGCTATTAAGGCTAATTTAGACTTTACAGATCTATGACCCCATAATTCACACACTAATATATAATTTGTATGTGGTCTCGATTCATTCCAAATGATTACTAGTAGTGCTTCCCAAACTTTGATTCTCTGGACTGTCTACACTGTGATCTGACCGCAGGTACTCAGAGCTGCGGGGTAATCCCCTGGTGATGTCAGCAAAGAGATAACGAGGGGGAAACCAGTCGCAGCCAGATATAGCCCTACCCTGCACGCGCCGAAATTAGAATGCCCTCATTATTCTGCGCAGCACGCGCGAAGTTATCCAGGCGAGTTTTAAATGTTCCCCACGCAGATGCCACCCCCACAGTTCTCCCACGCCTCCACGGTTTGCAAGGTCGCAATGCGGTTGATGGACAGACGAGCTCTGTCCCTTTAAGGGCCCCCGCCGGGCGATTGGAAATCGTCGGCATGTACGCAGGAATGACGCAGAATTGACTTCATCTGAAAGTACGTCACGACATTTAAATTTAATAATGAGAAGATAATGAGCGGCGTCGACAATTTAAAATGTAAATTTGGATACGGATTAAATCCATGCACATTCTATATCCCGGTCCAATGGACTATTCTAAAATAGCCTTTGACGTTTAGCCTCAGAATAGAACGTGAGTACGCACGTAGAAAGACACTTGTCTATAGCAGACATTTAAAACATTTGTTATTCTTAAAGTTACAACATCCTGGGGTTTTGTTTAATTTCAAATGTATATGTCAAACGTATGTGCGTATAAACGGACAATAATCTGTGGGCGCGTACTCTAGCAATACAGTCACAGTGCAGTCTTAAAACTGCACCAAGATCAGTCTCCTCTCGTGTGTATTGTTATAGTGTGTCTAGAGCGGCTAATAGTTTGGCATGCACGCGGCGTCCATTCGGCGCGCTCTCCTCGGCTGCTGAGCCGACACAGCCCATGTGCGCAGAAGTGAGTCACACTGCAGCAACTTCCAGCCCCTCGCGCATCCGCCGTTTTTTAAAAAAATCAGAAGGCCCACAAAGTATTTTTTTCCAGTCTGCTCGTATGTAGTCAGACCGCTAAAAGATGCCCGCGCAATTTTTCATTGCATGCAGATTTTAACCTAGATACTATTTAGTCGTGGCGTTCGAGTTTTATCACGGTCTAACCACAGAGAATTAATCAGTGTAGGAATGTCACTTACCTTTGTGAAACTGATCCGAATTAAGGGCAAGGCACATGTTTGCACTCATCGCTGAAGTGATCGCGTTACCTGCGTTAGGAACTTCTATAAATCAGACTATTTCTAATAACGGAAAGACTTGCCGGATGGAAAGTCATCGCTCTGGAAATTCTTCCGCTGAATGTATCCACTCATCCCTGTAGCTTCGCAGATACTCGTGATTTAGCGGGTTCTCCCATCGCTCTCATTTTATAGACCGTAGTACTAGTAATGGAGATGGGAGGGGGTCTCATTCATTGAAAAACATCACCCAGCAGCACCGGTGTTGTACGTGGGTTCCTACGTCACTGAGAAAATTTAGTCGACAGGAGGATGCCAGAGTTTCGTGTAGAGAGGGTCAGAGAGAAAACGCATAAAGACATTGACGACTCAAGAGAGCAAAGATGGGAGTTGCGAATGATATGTGGAGAATTTTCCTTTGAACTAAGTTGTACATGTGCTGCCATGAAGCTCGCCGGTTTTAATGCGAAAGTTCAGTTCGCGGTTTCTTATAATAGAGTTGATCCAGCAGTCACGACGCGGAGACACACTAAGTCGACGATATTGGAAATTAGTTATGCATCACCAGCAAATATCGCCTGTTCATATTATTTTGCAAAATCGTGTAAAATCTTGTCACATTTTTGTCCGGACAGATGCGCCTAGTGTCAGTTTACAGTGAAATGGCCGTTTGAATCGCATGTAAAATTCACCCTTGGTTGTTTAATCGAAATAGATGTCACATGATTGTCACACGAGACACAGATTATGCGCGTTTTTGTTAACCATTCGCCATTGATTGTGCTGCTTAAGTTAATGAACTTGAAATCGATCGAGTTTGAGGCGTTTTTGCACGCTGCGAATCACCTCGGCACGAGCCCATTGGCTTTCAGTTGTCGTTGCCAATCTCTCTTCACTTTCTCACTTTCTCCCTCCTCTCCTGTCACTTCCGCCCACTCCCTCTCGGTCCCACTCCCTCCTAAACATCATCGCCCACGCGCGCAGCCATTTTTCTCTCACCTCTTCGTTGACATTTAGATGCATTTGCATTCATTTGTGTCACTATGGTTCAGGCTCTCCTCCACGCCTCGCGCGCCCTTGATGAATCACCTGTAATTTCGTAGTAGAGTCAGTGGAGTCTGATTGGAATTCAGCTGCTGTGAACGCCGAGGTTATGTTTATGGAACTGATAGCATGTGCGTTTTCAGTCTGATTTTGCACAAAATAAAATCAAACTGAACTTTCGTGTTAAGTCCGCGATAAGTGCTCATTAACCGTATTACTACACCGTGCACACAAACACTTTTATTCACAATGACACTCGCATTTCAAAATGTTTCAGGTGGGCTTTTTTCTTTTCTTTTTTTCCCCCCCTTCTGTGTTGGTTGAAACCGGAGAGCGCAGGTGGCATGCTCGCGATGGGCGCTGTAACTGCAGATACCGTCTGTACGGTGCAAGGAAAGGATGCCAGGAGAGCGCGCGCTCGCTGACACGTGACCATACAACAAACGCTCTCGTGTTCCACTGGTACCAGTAGTCTCCACGTCTATCCTGAGCTCTCTCTGTCTCTGTTCTTTGTATACTGTATTTCATACTGAAATTCTCGAGAGCTAGGTCGCTTTCACTTTCTGCCTCACGTGGCCGTAACAGCGTACCTTCTCGAGGACACACACTTGGAAAAACTTGTAGTCAGGAGGGCACCACCGTTATTGATTCAGATACCAAGGATGTTTGGTAAGTGTTTACTATGATGCACTCCACTTTAAATGGTAACAGGAAGCAGTGAAGGAACTTCTAACTTCCCACTACGTATATTTTTGGCAGGCCTGATTTAGAAGTGCTGATGTTTTAAAGCTACGTACTTTGTACCATTTACATGATGTACATTAATTTCTTAATATCAAAAGTTATCAAAATAATTTTGGCGTGGTTCAAAAAAAGCCATTACAATAACAACAATCATTACGTTTATATAAAAATGACCAAGTATGTACTTTAATTTCTTTGACACGTTTTAGGAACCAGAGACCATCTGTATTTATTTGAACTGCTACAGTTAGGAAAATGTTGCCTTCTATAGGTACTTCTGAATGTGCAGAAGTTAGTTAATAATAATACATATTCAAGGTCGTTTTCTCATAAAGCATACAGAAACAAAACTATTCATTGCATCAAAGAAATAAAATGTTGAGACAACAACAACATATGTTTTAGAGTTATGTTTTGAGTTCTGATTTACAAAGATCTTTCTGCTACAGAGACCAGTTTAAACTTTGAGATGCAGAGAAGGCCAATGTTAGAAGACATTCCACTTAACTTCACAGTGTAATGGTACTTGAAACCCTACGTCATTGTGAACTCTTAATGGCTGGAATTGACTATTCATTCTTATCCTGAACTTTAAGAAATAGCTGGCATATCTATTTTAGCGTTCATAATATTTTCTTCAATTACACAGTACACACAAAAAGTACACAATCAAATATAACAAAATCCCACAACTTGGGAGAGAAATCAGGTGTTCCATGTTTGACGTTTTCATTGACTCACAAGTGAGAATGTTTATGTAGCGTCTCTTAATTGAGAACACTGTGGATCAGCTGTTCCTGTAGCACTACAAGCACTCATCACCACAACCACCTGCAAGTGAAGATTCATTCTCGCTGTTTTTTCATTTATAACCTGAGTGAATGCTGTCATGGGGGTCAAACCCAGAGTAATTGTTGACTGTTCCAGAAAGCTTCCAAATGGGAATGCTCATATCTACAGACAAACGTCCTCAAACTGGCTGAAAAGCTTGAAGGTTTCTCAGATAATCTGCTCAAAACAACAACAACAAAAAAACAATCACAGTTTTTAGATGGTGATAACTGAATGTACTTTAAGTTTTTGTATATTTTTTTTATGGGAGGACAAATTCAGAACGGTGCTGCTTTTGAGTTGTAAACTATCATGCCTTATTTCACTAACCCTTCCTTTGCCTTTACAGTAGTTGGGTTTCTTCAAAGCGCAGCGTCCCATAGTGGGAGAGACTGTCACTCCTGGAAACACAAATGCCAGAAAGATGCTATAAGTCTTGCACCCTAATGAGAAACCCATTAATAAGACATGTGCTCTCTGAAGCCTCCCTGGTCCGGCAGCTCATGCAGACACCCGCGCTGTTTCCCACTATCCCCAGCACAGCGTAATTAGTCTTGTGAATAAAATATGAAATGGTAGTGATGTCACTGGAATCACAGGCACTTACCTCCCCCTTCTTTTCCACCCCCTCCATCCACCCCCTCCATCCACCCCAGCCCCGAACTCCGGCCCACCCCACCGGCGGCTCCACTCCCCCTGGGCACGCAGGGATGTCTCACCTCAGCCTCGTTTCTTTGCGGTTCTCTCTCTGATCCTCTCGTGCACCCCCCCCCCCCCCCCCCCCCAGTTCTCCGTCACGCCGCAGCAACATCTGTCACGCACACACATACGCACACGGAGCAGGAGGGGGCGGGGGGGTGATGGGGGGGGGTGGGCTAAGGATTCACCTGCAGCTTCCGGCTCCTCCTCCACCATTAGTCCGTCATCGGCATTCCGGAGTGGACTCCACTCCCCCCCCCCCCCCCCCCACCTCTCCCCCCACACACACACACCCCGGCTCCTCGGATACAACGCACATTCACCTCCACTGAGGCGTTCGGCGGACCGACTGTGACTCCTCCTTGCCTGGTGCAAGACGTCAGAATGCTCCATTTTAATGTCAACCGAAGGCAAATCTTTTGTCAGGTCTTCGAATGGAACTGTGTGCTTTAAGCTTATGGAACAGCACGGCCGTCGGTGCCTGTTAGGAAACACGCTGGCGGGTGCAGGTGGATGGAGCTACATGTACATCTCACAAACCAGAAGGACATAAAGGCCAGTCCTATTAAAATTCACTCCTATTGCATTAATCCAGTTTCATATTAGAGAGCCTTTGTCTGTATTAGTGTAGGTGATGATGAAAGGGATTACGTGATGATGAAAGAGACTGTCCGTAAGGATAAGTAGAGATGGTTTCTGGGAAGGGACAGGATATATGAACCAAGCTCATTTAGGCCAAAGTGAATCGAACAGTAGTTTGTACTTCGTAACGTGTTTTGCCTGTATATCTTAAATAAATATTTAAGTAATATCTTAAAATTTGTTTTCAGTAGGTAGTACAAGGTCGTGCATTTACATGGTTTAAATTGACTTACTACCCATTTTTATCATCAAACGTCAGTCTTGCGTCAAATCACATATATACGTTCTTAAATCAGTATTATAATATGGTGTGTGCAAAATTCTGTGTGTGGAATATCATCAGTGACACACACCATATCAAGCCTATCTAACATAAAGTCTAATGCACACATTAATATTCATCTACATTACATAAGAATGTAGGACTTTGCTCCCCTTTAGCAATAAATGAGTAATTTGAGAAGATATTGGTTCTTGATTTGAGTCACGTCCATTGAATGCGTTATTAGTAATTTATTACATATGTCAAGGGGAGAAAATGAACAAGGATTCTCTAATATTCGAAATAAGTCATGTTTGGAGGGCTGAAAAACACCAGCTAAGCTCCTAAGGACAAAACACAGGAGTGATGCAGATATTGTGTTTGGGGACAGATTTAGTTCCCAGTATGTGTCACTATGCGTTTAGCCTCTAACCAGAAGTCTCCATCTTTCCAGAAGGAGGCGACTTAGGCTGGTGTAGGTGGTGTTGGCTTTTTTCATTAGACAGACCTTTCGTAAAACTTGGGGTGAGGGACGGGGGTTGGTGGGGGTGGGGGGGGGGGGTGGGGGTGGTGAGATTTTTTTAATGACTCACTGGGTGACAAGCAAACCTTTGAGCTGACTCACTGATTTAGCAAATGCTCAAATGGTCACGCATTACTGTGGATTCAGTCAACGCCTTTGTTTTAGAATCACATACATCACTTCAGAACAACCCCCGAACAGGGAGAGAAAAAACAGCTTCACACGTCATGAGCTCTTCTGCTCTCCCGCCTGAGAGGGAGGGAGAGGGAGGGAGAGGGGGAGGGACAGAGGGAGAAAAGAGTTCACAGGCTGGAGCCTGAGGAAGGGAGGGTGTAGTCCGGGTGTAGCACGGGGGCAGACAGATGCGATGTGAGGGTGTGGGCTGCAGGGGTACTACGTCAGTCTTTCATCCTAACCTGTTCTCCAGAGGCCAGCACACACAGGGGGCGAGGGTGCAGGAGGTGGCTCACACCTCCACCCGAAACCTTTTATCTTCTCGGCCCGTTCGAATCCGTCTCGACAAAGCAGCACACAGCACATCCATGCAGGCTACCATGCAGCACAATCAAAGATTCATGAAATATATATTTCATCGATTAAACTCCCCAATCCCCCTCCACCCCTCCACCCCTCCGTATCTGGACTGTATCTCCATAGTCAGGAGCCTTAGTGACAGTGCTGGTAGAGCTTCACCCGCTGTGGGCACACATAATATGGAAAGCGCTGTACCACCATGAAAAGTGGGGATAGATTATTGTAAAATTAGAGATAATCTGCCTCTCGTCTTCACTAGTTTCTTAGCAAAGACATTTCTTCATTGAAAAGTGTTTTTTTTTTTTTTTTTGCAAGTGTTCAAATTTGACCTCCGTCCTCGTATGAGTTGATGTTTGAAGTTCCCTCTCCAATTCAAAGGAGATGGAGGCAGCATCCATCTCGACCGGCTAGCTGGTTACATTAGTAGACCGATATGAGTCACTTAATGTTCTGGGTGGTGAAGAGCTATCTATGCAGTTGGTGTGCGTTTCCTCCAGACCCAGTGGGCTTTTGGGGGGGGGGGGTGCACTTGTAATTGTGCCTTTATTTGACTTTCCACAGGGGAGGGAGATGCAGCATGGAGGCCATTCCCAGGTTCTGGAGCAGGAGGTGGGTCGCTCCTCTCACTCCTCTCTCGCTCCACCCGCTCCACCCGCTGTGCCGCTTGTGGCTCGTAGCTCTTCTTGTTCGCACGCGTGTCCTTCCTGCCGCGTTGCTGCCGTCCTTAATTGCAGATGGACTATTTCTTGCGTCACGCGCGATCAGCGTGAACTTGTTCACCTTTGAACAGTGTGAGTCACTCTGCTCTTTGGAGGTGGATACCGATTGTGCTATAAGCTGCAAGGTTTCCTATAAAATCACCAATGGTTCATTTCTGTGATTTTTTTTTTTCCTTAATAACAAATCCTTAACAACATTAGCAAGCTCTAATAAATAACAAACTATGGTATGCGAAATTGTGTATTATCTGGATACTAATGCAAGATGCTCCAGTATACCGACAAATACAGTGTTAGACTCAGAGACCATCAGCTGTGTCGTACAGTTTAGAAACCCACGGAAAATAACCCAGGCCTCCCAACAGAAGCCCAGGACCCACTTCAGCAGTGTGTGATGTTGGAGGTCTTCAGAAGCCTTGCAGGGTGCATGTCCTCCGTCAGCGGTCCCGCTACACTGGAGCTGGCATGAGCAGCGTCGTCCGAGACCCCCACCCTGCCTGGGAAGGCGGATCAACCCCGGGGAAGTCGGAAAGGCCCTGCGCCTCAAAGAGGGAACAGGACTGGCTCAGGCAGGGAGGGAGTCCAACTGGGAAGGGAAAGACTGTATTATTGTTAAATGAGAAGCATTTCTGCCGTGTGTTTATGATACTAAGAGAAAACACGGGCTTCACAAGGTCAAGAGGTCGAGAGCAGACGGACACGGCATTTTTGGTTGAACCGCCACTTTACTCTGGAAGCAGGGAGGCATGTGCTGGTCACCTGTCTCAGCTCTTTGTATGTCGCGTTAGAGGTGGTCAGGGTGGATGAAGGGAAAGTGCACTCACAGGTGTGGGCGAGGAGACCGTGGGTCGTGTGCTGAAGCGCAACACTGTCAGTATACGACAAACAGGCTTTTCATCTTGGTTTTGAATCCAATTGCTTCTTTTTACTCCAAAAATAAATAAATTTAAAAAATCGCCCAGTTGGGAACCAAAGCTAACGAAGGCAGCGAGCTGCTAGAGAGGCGAACATCTGCTAGCACGACAACGCCCTGAGGTAACGAACAGACTTGCTTGACTGGCAACTTTGACCCTGAAGGTCTCGGATCTGTGTCCTCCAGCTTGGACTCTGGTGGATGTTCGCGTGGATGTTCACCTTGGTAGACACACTCAGCTCGGAGAGCTGCAGAGGGGGGGCAGTATCATAGCTGATTTGTATCAAAGGCCTTGGTGAGATTGATGGAAGGTATGGAGAGGTCCTTTTGTTTTTACACACGCACACACAAAGACACACATGCGCGAACACACATACACACACACTTGTTCTCTTTGTTTCTGCTCTTGCTGTCCACACAGTACATGACTCACAGGAATGACTCATCCCCTTCCACTCCCCAACTACACACACACACACACACATCATTGTATTATCTCTCTAGGTAACCTTGGTGAAGGCACAGAAAGGTAGACCGAGATTGTGGAGTTGTGAGAGATCCATTTTTCCATATTCTGCCATCCCATAATGACACTAATTACCTATGGGATATTTACATGGGAACTGGACCTGAGATATGTTTCATTTGCAGGTATTATTGATAACCGTTCACTACATATAGCTTATAATGCAAATAAAAAGCATTTCTCTAGATGGATTTAAAATTTTGGATTTTTTATATGCCTGTTTAGTTAATATATGTTTTTTAGCTTCTCCAGCTGTGAACCCTGTGGGCTGTATGTCCGTAAATTAGGTGTTAAAGGTTGACATGCGTTTTCAGAATAGTCTGCCTCCTGCTTCATGCGAAAATATTATAAATAATATATTGTGAATTCTGAATTGATTACTTTGTAACCTGACTGCAAGTAGCATCACGTGTTTTTGGAAAAGGCAGACTAAAAATATTGTGGACTTGAACGTGTTCCTCTTTACAACGGGTTAGACTGGCAAATACAACATTTTAGCACGGCTTAGACTAGCAAAACGCACCACCTAAATCTGCCTGCCGTGATTTTCCCGCGCATTCTTCTCGGTACATCAGTTAGGCCCATGAGTCGCTGGGACTCTGACCGGGGTTCAGAATTACGGAAACCAATCTGCACTAGCATCCTAAAATATTGCCAAATATGTTTTAATTATTGTAATCAAACGTGTTATTACTTTTAGACTATGTCATACGCGTTCGCCACTGCGCCAAGTCACTACAACGGACATAATTATTCTGGGCTAAAAAACATTAAGTCGTTTTAAACTGTAAAGACCTTGAACTTGAAACGTTACAAAACAAGTAAATAACCGTCATATAAGCAGATGAAGAGCATCCGTTCGGTGATTTAGGGGCTGTGGTCTGTGTGGTGGAATTTGGAAGGCTCGGCACTGCTGAACTACTGAGAAGACTAATATAGAGCTACCACTAGATGTCGCTATAAGCACATAAGTGTGAGGGAAGACCGCTCCGGCATTGCGCAAAAATCACCCGGTACATGCGTCATTGTACTTTTTTCAGGGTTTCAGGGTTTCCGTTCATTTTTTTCAGTAATCTCTTACTTCGTCTGCACAACCACATGCCCATCTCTAATTCTCTTGCACTTTTAAATTGTTAAATATTTCTGAAAACATAGCTGATCTAAAACGTAGAATACTTCGCAAGTAATATGTGGTGTGGTTAATTTGTTCATTCATGTTCATAAGAACGGTTAATAAAAACAAAATATGTAATTGGTTTTGTTAAAAGAAGTAATGAAAGAGGAAAAAAATAAAATAAATGTGGATATTCTTAAAGCCTCAGCCATGCATTTTATAGCATTTCACAACCTTAACCCTAATTTAATAGACCTCCCTCAAAGTATTCCACCAAACCTTCAAATACTCTCAACGTCCCTAAGAAACTGACAACGCTTAACGTTAATGAACTTAGTCATGCAGTGTACTGTGAAAAGTTTTACTTAAACACTTTAATTAAGAAGAGCAGCTGATAAGATAAAAGGGGAGTCCCCAGAACCAGTGGGAATGTGCCGTGAAGTTCACTGACAAATGTGCTTTTAAAAGTCCTTGGCTTTGGCATTAAGATCTGTGGTTTGCAAATACAGGAAAATGTTCATTAGGGTGAGAATGGATATATGCCAAAGGCAGAACTGATTGAATGTAGTGGCGCTGACCACTGCTGATTTGTTGATGCTGTAACCGCTGCATAACTTTGAACTCTCCAGTAGTAATTTATACCGATGTACCCCATTCCATGACACTCCTCTCACCACTCTCCGTCGGGAGTGCGCGGACCGTCTGAGACACAGTTCTTAGGATTTGGGCCCCAAAAACAACACTATCGATAAGCATGCACTTAAGTCATTTAAGCTCTTATTATAAACCTCTAATGGCCTCCATAAAACGTGGGTGGACATTCCTGGCGTTCGTTCTCATAAATCTGCCATCGCTTGGAGTTTGTGTAGGCAGCGTCTTGTGGCCTCGGTCGAACGCCAGCCATTCCAGTGATGTTTCACGGGCAGGCTCGCTCTCACGGCTACTTCCGTTTCCCCTTCGGGCCGCCGTGGCCCGACAGGTCCAGAGGGGTTTGGTGAGCTCAGAGAGCAAAGCATGGGCCCGGCGCAGCGGACGGAGACGTTAAACCGGTCAGCCTTGTTACCGGCATAATGTGAGGCATCCATAATCTGAGGCATCCATAATCTGAAGGACCCACCTGCTCCAAGTTCCGCAGGCGTAGTGTTTAGTGCACGTGTGCTGATGGAATGTGACCTTAGCGCTGCGTCCCAAACGCATCACGAAACCTGATCATCTGTTTTCAGCAGTCTAATATTATTTCAGTAATGCCGTCCATGATGATATTAATAATGTCAAGCCCTTTGCAGCTTTGAGTTTGCATACGTAGCGTTCCTCAAGACACCGTCAGAGAGATCCAGGAAGAAGTATCTTGTTATTATTCTCAGGATTGCTTGTAAACTCAAAATGCAGCCATGACAGGATGCTTACGTCTAAAGGGTGGAAGATCTGACTGCAGTGTGCAAATGTTGATGTGTCAGATATGGTTCTTCATGTGCGTGTGTGTGAGCGCATGCATATGTGTGTGTGTGCGCACGTGTATGTGTGTGTGTGTGTGCGCACGCACGCACATGCTAGCGTGTGTGTGTGTTTGCGCGCGCGCACGTGCTAGCGTGTGTGTGCATGTGTGCGTGTGTGTGTGTGCTAGTGTGCATGTGTGCGTGTGTGTGTGTGCTAGTGTGCGTGTGTGTGTGTGTGTGTGTGCTAGTGTGTGTGTGTGTGTGTGCTAGTGTGTGTGTGTGTGTGTGCGTGCATGTGTGTGCTAGTGTGCGTGTGTGTGTGTGTGTGTGTAGTGTGTGTGTGCTAGTGTGCGTGAGTGTGTGTGTGCTAGTGTGCGTGTGTGTGTGTGTGCTAGTGTGCGTGTGTGTGTGTGTGGCCTCATACTCACCGTGGTTTGGCCTCCTCTGCAGCATGGCCAAAGTCACGTCCCCAAGCAGAGGGATGGTGGGAATGTGGTGAGCTCGGTTGAGCCCAGCTCATAAAGCTAAGCACACTGGCACTCTCCTGCTTCCTCTCCAGACAGGGAAGCAGAGACCGAGTGAGAAGCCACACAAGCACACGGCGTCAGGGGGGTTTCTGAGAAATTTTCACACACACACATACACACTAAACATGAACTAAACATGGATCATCTGACCTGAAGGTCAGGCCCTTTCTGAGCTTCCCTCTGTGGTAATGCTTAACAAGTTTCAGTTCAGCCACCATACAGAAGTTTCCCCTTGAACTGATAGTCTTACCTTTTAACCTTTTAACCTCAGCAGATCTGTTACCAGGGAACAGAGATATAATACATATTTTTCACACTGAAGGGAACTTTGGGGGTCTAACTTACTGATTTCTTTTCAGTTATTTACCTGACAAGTCCTTAACTGATTATGGCGCAGATAGCTTAGCTTCCGCGCTTTTCGGGTTAGATTTATATCAGCGTGTTCAGACAGCTTGTTACATTGATGAAATGCTTAGTAACTGAACTTCGCCCCCATCTGTTAACCCCTAAAATTGGTGATCCGACAATGTGGCACAGGAACACACGAACTTCTTAATTTGTCCCTATGTCGTAGCTTCCTCTTACCAACGACCTTTATATTCAGAATTAGTTTTTCTGTGGCCGATGTGTAATGTAATACAGGCAAAGCTAAACAATCTGAGCTAAACAGTTAAATACACTGGACACAAAACCAACAGGGAAGCGCAGAATCAGCGTTTGACAGACGTTTGCATTATTCATTGTTCGCATTCGCATGGAGTCCTTGCACCCCAACCGAATCATAACCTCCGTATTTGAGGATGTAGTATAACGTGTGGTTTGCTGTCGTGTGTCGAAATATAATTGTCCTTTCGGTGTACTCTCCATCAAGCACGGCTAACCGTCATCATACCAGCAGTGTCGAACAGCCCCGTCGAGACTATCGCAACGATAGCGATGCTGATGGCTTAACAAACCTAACAACAACAAAAAAGGCGAGCAAGGGGTTCTGAGTCGTACCGTCTCCCCACTCACGTGGACCAGCGGGCGGAAGCACCGGTTACAAACGAGCCCCGTTAATGGCGAACGCGAGGTTATAGCATGAGCTGGGCTTTCCTGTGGCCCTGGCTGGGCGACCAAGCGGTGGCCGTGGCAGTAGGCTACAGGCTTTGTCTACGGGTAATGAGCACCGCGGGTCGGCTACAGAACCGTGTCCCCGCGAAGAAGAGGCAACGGCAGCGGACGCCGCTGGATCCAGTCCGCTGTGGACCAGTTTCCCGGAGGAGCCGTCTCAGCCACCACACGCTCGCTGCCTTGTCCTCAAACTCTTGGAAGGCCTCCATCCTGCCGTAAATGTCACGGCTTTCTTTAGGAAGATAGATGGCGCATGGGGCCAAATGATATGATCTAAAATCGCTTGTGCCTTTCTTCGTACCTACTATATCTATTTATGGGGAGACGCCACTATTCGAATCATATCTTAAAACGAGTGCCTTGTATAATTAACTAAGTTTCTGTGTGTTCGAAGGGAGGGCCATTGTGTGTAGGCCTGTGTGTGTGTGTGTGTGTGTGTGTGTGTGTGTGAGAGAGAGAGCGCTTGTCATACATTTTTTAAGACTAAATAAATCAAACTGCATTTCCAAATTCACAGAAGTGTAATTGTATACTTTAAATCTGGTTTTTTAACTCACTAGGATTTTTTAAACGTCCATTTCACTTTAAAAGATACGTGCCAGAATATTTTCTTATGCTAATTAGAGACTGCTTATAGGAACATTTTCAAAATGCAGTGCCCTCTGTTTTACTTGCTACTTAAGTCAGTTTGCGCTTACTGTCACATTTAGATCACAAACTACTTGTATCACAAATGGCAAACCAGCGTGCCTCATCTTTAAACACTTTAAAGTTATTTAAATATGCAATTAAGCCAATTACAATATCAAATTATCCAGTGAAGTTGACTCCAATACTCTCTCAAATGAAACATATATTAAACATGAGGAATGAGAGGTTGTAAGTGTGCGTGTGCTTCCATACAGATGTTATATCAAAATTTGTGTTTGTCAGAAATCACTCAAATTTTAATCTTCACATCACTGACTTAAAGTTTAAAAGCTGACTAGGTGTATTGATAGTCATCGGTATATGTCTCAAAATAATTAATTTCATATTGTGTGATTCATTTGATCTGATTTGAATCCTCACAGGTGGCACCATGATATTGTTTCTAAGCAGGATTTAGTTCTGTGTGTTATGAGCTCAGACATGGTATGTAAGTTAAGGTCTCCCTGGTATTAAGGTGCCTTAGGATATATGCCAGTGTCCATAGCCTAATGTGCAATATGTATGAGTGATGTGAAAGTTGATGTGGATTTGAGGTAGGGGAAGTAAGTGTGTGTGTGTGTGTGTGTGTGTGTGTGTGTGTGAATGGCTGTTAGGCACGTCTCCTCTCACCCTTGTGGTGCTAACATCCATGAGTGATAGTATCATGCAACATTATCTGAGCACGTAGACTTCGCTGACCTGTCAATTAAACGCTTTTACGCGTTTATCTCTGCATTCTGAAGCTCTCTAAATGCTGAAGGGCTGATTTTGTGATATCAGTTACATTCGATTCTGTACAACGGAGATGGTTAGCACACTCCAGACCACTGGCAAAGCGAGCTTGCACATTGCACATGTCGGCCACAGTGAAAGAGGCCTGACTATTATACATATTGAGCAGGAAGCATTATTAGAGAGGCAGACGACGTATGAACCATCGCAGAGAACGTGGAGTATTCGTATCTGTCTTCACAAGCGAACAGGTGCTGTTACTGTTACATTGTTACATTGTTACATTGTTATCCAATGGCTCAACACCTAGGTTTGAGTTAGAGTTTGTGTCTGTAAGCTTTCTTAATGGCCCTGTGTCTGAGCGAGAGAGACGCCCTTACGTTGGCACAGTGAGGCCTGCTTATATAAGGTCTGAATGCCCATGGAAGAGTTTGTCTCTGTAAGCTTTCTTAATGGCCCTGTGTCTGAGCGAGAGACGTTGGCACAGTGAGGCCTGCTTGTATACGGTCTGGATGGCCATGGAAGAGGTTGGGTCTGTGAGCTTTCTTAATGGCGCTGTGTCTGGATGCCCATGGACAGTGAGGCCTGCTTATATAAGGTCTGGATGCCCATGGAAGAGTTTGTGTCTGTAAGCTTTCTTAATGGCCCTGTGTCTGAGCGAGAGACGCCCTTACGTTGGCACAGTGAGGCCTGCTTATATAAGGTCTGGATGCCCATGGAAGAGTTTGTGTCTGTAAGCTTTCTTAATGGCCCTGTGTCTGAGCGAGAAACGCCCTGTGTTGGCACAGTGAGGCCTGCTTATATAAGGTCTGGATGCCCATGGAAGAGTTTGTGTCTGTAAGCTTTCTTAATACGCCCTTACGTTGGCACAGTGAGGCCTGCTTATATAAGGTCTGGATGCCCATGGAAGAGTTTGTGTCTGTAAGCTTTCTTAATGGCCCTGTGTCTGAGCGAGAAACGCCCTTACGTTGGCACAGTGAGGCCTGCTTATATAAGGTCTGGATGCCCATGGAAGAGTTTGTGTCTGTAAGCTTTCTTAATGGCCCTGTGTCTGAGCGAGAGACGCCCTTACGTTGGCACAGTGAGGCCTGCTTATATAAGGTCTGGATGCCCATGGAAGAGTTTGTCTCTGTAAGTGCCCAGCTGATTCTGGTAAGCTTTCTTAATGGCCCTGTGTCTGAGCGAGAGACGCCCTTACGTTGGCACAGTGAGGCCTGCTTATATAAGGTCTGGATGCCCATGGAAGAGTTTGTCTCTGTAAGCTTTCTTAATGGCGCTGTGGAATTCTGGATGTTATAGACAAACTCCTTCACGTACGTGCAATATTCTGCAATCGTGTTTGATTGTTTGATCGATTCTGTAACCAATTGTAGTGGTATGAGCTGTGGTAATGGCACAGTGGAAACATACCTCATACATATTGTGCTGTGATAATACAGCTTAAGATGCTTTTCATATTCGCTGAAAGCTTAATTAATCTAAACTAGACCAGATTACGTGTTCGATAGAATAATGTTTGGGCTTTCACAGGAACTAATGTGCCCAGTTCAGCTAACTGGATTTGTGGTTGCTGTTCGCCTCAGCGCGACGGGCCCAGACTCCAGGGCCCCAGGGGCTGCTGGGTAGTGATGAAGCGGCGTATAGGTGACCGGGGCGGGCTGGGTATGGGTCAGGGGACTCTATGGGGTCCATTTCCCCCTGGGCACTATGGACCGGTGGATGCTTAAGTCCGTCTGGCGTACGACGCAGATCCCTCTGTCCCCTTCACCCCTGCTGGGTTTAACCACAGTCTGTGTGCCACGCCGGGCGGAGGACACGCCCAGTCAGACACGCCCAGTCAGACACGCCCAGTCAGACACGCCCAGTCAGACACGCCCAGTCAGACACCCTCACACCACTCCATGACATGACTGGGGCGTTTTGTCCCAACATCTCCTCCTCCATCCACATCCGCCTGGACTCCCCCACCCCCCCCCCCCCCCACCCACCTCGCCTAAGACAATCGATCGAACTCTCGCGCTACGTTGTCGACGTGCTGTGAAGAACGCAGAGCGATGCTTTTGTTTGTTCCGGTTTTGTTTCTCGAGAGAGGCGTCTCCACGACGCCGCGGCGACGGGCAAAGCCCACACTCGAGAGGCCGGATTGGCGGGGAGGAGGAGAAGATCTGGAGGTCAGAGCGATGGAGGTCGCAGGAAGCTGAGAACGTGTCGCCATGACTCACCGGAGCTGCTGGAGATGGGTATCAGCGAGCAGGGGAGTTATGATCGCTGGCGTTGCCGTGGTTACCGCTGCTCGTCAGCACCCCCTGCACTTGCGCGCACGTGGCATGGGTGTGTGTGTGTGCGCGTGTGTGTGTGTGTGTGTGTGTGTGTGTGTGTGTGTGTGCGTGTGCGCGTGCGTGTGTGTGTGTGCGTGCGTGCGTGTGTGAGAGTGCATATATGAATATGTGTGCATGTGTGTGTCCGCACACAGGTGTGCGAATGTGTGTGTGTGTATGCGAGTCTGCATGTGCACAGATGAGTCTGTGTGTGGCGACCTGTGTGTGCGTGTGTCCATGTTTGTGTTTGTGTGTGTGTGTGTGTCAATATGTGTGTGCACGGGTGTGTGCTTGCATGGTAGGCGTGCAAGTTTGTGCACGTGTGTGTGTGTGTGTGTGTGTGTGTGTGTGTGTGTGTGCACACGTCTGTATGTCCGCGTGCGTCCCACGTCTGGGCCCCCGTGCGTGAGCCCTCCTTACAGGCTGCCTTCGCCTGCTGCCCCGAGCTCCTTCCTGCCAGCGTCGGCCGAGCAGGTGGTGATAAACGCCACAGCACCACCGCTGAGCTTCAGGCTGCTCCGCACGCTTGTGTATACAGCCCACTCGTGTGTGTATAATATATGGAAACACTCTTATCTCTTTGTTAATACTCTTAGGTGATTTATGGCCACTGAGAAGGTGCTACTGTACCCAGGAAGAGCACTTACCATGCTTTAATCATCTCCCCTGGGTCAGAGCCATGCACCCACGAACGTGTGTGTGTGTGTGTGTGTGTGTGTAAGGCCCTACATCCTGATCTTGGTGTCATTACAGGCACTCACAGACTAATGGTGTGTGCTGCTAGGTCCTCAGCTACCTAACTACTGTCTCTTAAGCCTGTGATGATCTTGGCAGGGGCTCAGTGCCTACTTACTCACGCTGGTTTATAAGAGGAGTCTGCCTGGGCCGTGGAGTGCGAGGGTGGTCTGGTCGTTAAAGAGAGCTTAAGCAGTCGTCAGCTGTGAGGAGTGGCTTGCGCACAACACAAGTCGCCTGGCTCACACACCCTTTCAACAGCTTTTTATTGCGGGTTTATTATATTTAAAAAACATTTTTTGTGTGTGTGGTGTTTTCTTTTTGTTCTTAATTTTGTTGTCGCCGCGTACAGGTGTCCACTTTCCTACTTTTAGAATCAAACCAGCCAACCTCATGTTTCACCTTCAAACTGAAATGGCTGTGATTACTTTGAGGCCTGAAATTACGTTTAGTGAGCAGTGGACTCGCCTGGCGCAGTGACTCTCTGCATCCAGCAGAGGGCAGGCTTCCTCTGTGCCTGAGCCTCCAGCTGCCTGTTCAGCTTAGCACAGCACACTGGCACTCAGCAGCACACACCACCACCACCTCCTCTCTTCCTCCTCACACAGGGCTGTGACTGTGGCCAGGCCCGCCGCGCTGGGCTGGGTGTGATGAGTGCCAGGCCACGCGGCTCGGCTGACCAATGGCGCGGCTGAACGAAAAGGCCAGAGCAGCTTAGGGGCCATGAGAAAGACTCAACCCTCACCCTGAGTCCAGCTGACTTCTGCTGTTCTCACTCCGAGCGCCATCCTGAACACACAACTCAAACACACACACACACACAGCAATAATTCTGTGTTACATGTAATTGCTTTCTGGCCTGCCAGAGTGCATGTGTGTTTTTTTCTGATTTATGCATTCAGTGTATTCATAGCTCATATTATATGTTGGCTAACGCATACATTGCCGGCTGTACACTGTCTCTGCAGCGCAACACGCAGACACACACGCGGAGGTGTTAACAGTGCCCCCTTGCCTAGATCTTTCCAGATGCCCTCCAGTTCAATTCACAAGTCTAATAAAATTAACTTCAAAGCCACACCATAATCACCCAATCACCCGTACGCACGTGTGTGTGCACAGTTGCATCTTTGTAAAAATATTATTTACATAACGCGACTATATTTGTACAAATATTATATTAAGCGTTTAAGCCGTGCGCTCCGCCTCTGCACCCGCTGCTGCGTGTGTGAGTGTGTGTGTGTGATAGTGTGTGTGTGTGTGTGTGTGCTGGGGTGCATGGCCTGCTCAGAGCCCTGACCTGCAGGTGAACTCTTCACCCTGCTGCACCAGCTTACAGCTCTGTGTGATGCACTAGCCCGGCAGGCAGAAGTGAAACCTGTGTGTGGGTTCCGGGGCTGATGGCTTACCCACGCTGAGAGTGCACCACACTCCACAACCTGAGCACAGACTCTCTCTGCTACATCCCTCTCCCTCTCTCCCTCTCTCCCTCTATCGCTCTCCCTCTTCTGTTCTCTTTCCCCCCCCTCTCGTCCTCTTTATTTCTCTCTTTATCTCCTTCTCTGTGTCTCCTCCGTTCTTTAGCTCTGTCTCTTTGTGTCTGCCTCACTGTCTCTTGAGTCATTTGATGCGTTGTGGTCTCATCTGCACAGAGGTGACCGCACACGCAGACTCACACACGCGTGCAGAAGCAAGACGGCACGTAGCCGAATGCCTGTGAACACGTACCACACAGCACCCAGCTTTCAGGTGCGCGCACTCACGCTAACACACGCACACACAGACGCATACGCTTTTCACCTCTGTCCTCTTATGCAGTTCCTCAGAGTGGTATCGTGAGAACCTTGCTTTCACAGTTTGGGTGTATTTTTAACAGCAGGGGAAACATGCGACTGGTTCCCCAATAGTCCAATTCTGCAGGATTTTATCTTCTCCCTCGTTAAATTTCAGATGCGACTGACCACTGACGAGCTCGAACACTCTTCAGTCGCTCTGCCTGTTAGTGAGTGAATCTCAGGGAGGCTTCTGGTTTCTCAACAACTGGAATATGTGTTCCCAGGCCTCTGAACATCCTGACAACTTTGCACGTGTCAGCGTTCAGCTTTGTCTGGGCTGCTGTGCGATGCTGAGAATCTCCGAGTGTGAGAACGAGAACTTGAGAGTACGCAACTGAGTAAGCAGGGGTATTTTTTAGTTGTGGCAGATATTTTTTTTCCACCAGATTTTTTTCCCCCCTTTCTCTCAGCAAGAACTGTGCTGTAAAGGACACCAGATAGTGTGTGTGTGTGTGTGTGTGTGTGTGTGTGTGAGTGAGCAAGAGAGTGAGAGAGAGAGGAAGTGTTCTGCTATCCGTTTGTGTGCGTGTGTGCAAGTGTGCAAGTGTGTGTGTGTGTGTGTGATTCACTGATGAAGTTTCCAGCATGGGGCCATTGCAGCACAGCTGCCAGTGTCAGCGGCCCCTCCCGGCTGAGTGAGTGGGAGTGGGGCAGGGAGCATGGAGCATGCTGGGAGACAGCAGGGCTGTTTGTGTGGGTGGCAGTGCCCAGGGGCCAGCTCATCCTGATCCACAGCACATGATTCACATCTGTGTCAAAGGGGACTGGCTGGGCAGGGCTGAGTGTGTGTGTGTGTGTGTGTGTGTGTGTGTGTGTGTGTGTGTGTGGTGTGAGGGGGCTACATCGGTCTCTGCTCCCTGTACAAAAAACAGCAGATCTTCTCTGACAGATGCCACAGTCCAGACCCTCATCACAGGAAGTCATTCATATTGCCGCTCCCTTATCGCCGGCCCTCCGTCGCCCCCTACAGGCGGCAGTTGGCCTCGCGCTAGATAGGACAAAAGCGCCACTTCCTCTCCTGTTCTGGCTATACCTGCTTCTCCTTCCCAGAACCGGGCCGGGCCCGGGCCCGCGCGTAAGTCATCGGCTCTAATTGGCCGTCGGTGTCACGGCTCGGTCTGCTGCATCCCTTCGGGAACAGGATCTGGGGTTGAGGGGCCCACCGTTCACTCCAGCAGCCGCCGCACAAGGTATCGGACGCCCCGAAATGAGAAGCACACGTGTGGATGGGAGAAACCATGCTAGTGTGTTAAACAGCATGAAACGAATGTAAAACCTATTTGATGTGAGAGAGGATGGTGCACAAGTGTTAGCAGAGTGTGTGTGTCTGCGTGTCTGTAAGTGAGTGTGTGTGTGTGTGTGTGTGTGAGCGCACGTGTGTTTGTATTTCATATGAACTTATTTGACTGGTTCATTGTTGTCTGTATTGTGCAGATTGTGTCATAATCTGTCTGTGTGCTCTCACATACACACAGTTACCCCCCTAATACACACACAGTTACCCCCCTCCCTCCTGTGGAGCCCATTTCCTCTGTACAGGGCATGGGAACTCATGGTCCCTTACTCCTCTTCTCCCTGCTGTGCCCCTTCTCTCTCTCTCTCTCCTTCTCTCTCTCTCTCTCCCAACCTGCTCCCATTCCTCATGCTTCTCCACATGTGCACTTCTCTCTCTTTCTCTCTCTCTCTCTCACTATCACTCACTGGCCATTTCTCTTTTCCCTCTATCTCAGTCTCACAAGCTCTCTCTTTCTTTACTCTCTCTCTCCCTCCCTCTCTCTCTCTTTTCTCTCTCCCTCTCTCCCTTTCTCTCTCTTTTTTATTTCCTGTCTCTCTTTGTCCATCTGTGCCCAATTTACCCTGAGCTGGGCCTGTTTTTTTCTTGATAATTTGTTTTTGATTCCCTGGAATTAGAAAACCATTGTGTGCTCACTTGCTCATACACACACACACACACACACACACACACACACACACAGACATACACATGGGTGAACCCTTGCTCGCTCACACACACACACACACACACCACGTATGCACACATTTTTATTGTATTATTCTATAAAAGTTCATATAAATCACTGGTTATTAATCGGCCCCAGACGGCCCCCCCTCCCCCCCCTCCTCCTTCTGCGCACAAACACAGACCAGATGCATAGGAAATGGGATGGCAAGAAGGGCACCCAGGAGACAGACTCTGCCTTCTCTCTTTTTTCCTTCTTCTTAACTCTCTCGCTCTCTCATTCTCCCTCCATCCTTTCTTTTTCTGAGAAGCTTCATTTATGTAGAAATGCCCAGACCCCAGACTCACAAAGGAAATACAGTTTAAATTAAAACTTAGAAAAAGAAAAAAAAAACTAATTAAATAATAAATATGGATCTTTCTCTTCTGCCAAGGAGATGGTGTATGAGATTGAGGTTAAACGTCCATCCTCTGTTGATGGAAGCAAACTAGGTGTTGGCTCCTACTGGTTGGTCAAAACCCTGTTCAGTAATCATTCAAGCAGGCATCACACACACACACACACACACACGTTTTGGCTTTTGTTTCAGTATCACTCAGATCAGGCATGCTTGCTCATTAGTTATTTTGTTCAGCCCACTCTGTAATTTCCCTCCAAACATCCCCATAATGCTCCACCATGAGCTGGATCCCTGGTGTGTAGATCCCTGGTGTGTGGATCCCTCCTGTGTGGATCCCTGGTGTGTGGATCCCTCCTGTGTGGATCCCTTCTGTGTGGATCCCTGGTGTGTGGATCCCTTCTGTGTGGATCCCTGACAAGACACAAAAAATATTGCACAGATTCCTCCAAAGCTGCGCCTGCAGGCTGGTGGCCACCACCCCAACTGGGACGCCAAGGGTCACGCCTGTCCACAGCCACTACTCCTCAGCCAGAGGGTAGAATGGCACTGGCAGGGTGGGGGAGTTGGGGGGGGGGTGCGTGCTACCCCGGCGGCCATCTCCCGCCCCGCTCCGTCCTTGCCATGCTGTTCTCTGGAAGCTCCGGGATATGTGAGAAATGTGTGCTGTGGCTGCAGGGGCCGTGGTGGGAGGAGGAGGAGGAGGGTGGAGGAGGGTGGAGGGGGGAGGTTTTTAGGCATGCGGGGACAGCCTGCCGAGCCCTGCCAAGAGCAACACGGCACTGCGCTCACAGAGCTGGAGGAGACGGAGGGGGGAGGCGGGACTACGGGGGCCTGGTGGGGTTCCTCAGGGTTCCACCGTAGGCCCCTGTCCAGAGACGAATGGAGCACAGAGGGAGTTCTCTCGCCACGCCATCCCACTCACTTAGGTTCATCTTCCCATGTATTCATAATGAAACGCAATAAGAGCGAAACCATAAAAACGTCCGAACGCAGCAGTTTTCACCAGCCCTTCTCCTCCCTGCCTGCTAAGATTTTATGTTTGTCTGCAGTTTGTCTGATTTTTGTGCCCGGGGTTTACAGAGCTGCCGTGACAAAACGCGACACTCGCGCGGACCGAAGTTTGGAGATCGCACTGGTGAACGCGCAAGCCTACACCCGCCACCCTCCACCCGGGGGCCGTCAACCCCGGGGGGGTCGGACGCTACACGAGGGGGAGGGAACACATGCCACAGCGGAGCAGCAGATGCAGTAGCTCACGTCCGGTGGCCACGGTGACCACGGGCCTACCAACCAGGCTCACGCAGGCCTGCGTCGCTACAAATATGTAAATATGTTGACTTGGAAAGTTCATCCCTTCCCGTCCAAAGGAGCCGTAGTCCGGAGCGTGAGGCGGTGGAGAGCAGAGGAAAACTGCTCCAGGATTCCTTATAAGGGCCTGTTTTGGTCTCCCACACCAGCTTCCCATCAGTTCCCTGACTGGGTTAGTCTCACTTCAGTATGAGTACGTACCGAACGTCCCACACACCCACCGGCAGATCTGTCCCACGCACCATCGCAGGACCAAAATGTCACTCTCTCTCTGGCACAACGTACACTTCACCCTAGTGTGCGTACACACACACACACACACACACACACACACACACTCGAACACAAAAAGCAGTTGTGCTTATCAGTCATTATGCAGTTCTGCCGACAGGCTGGGTGTTTACAGAAGTCGTCACCTTCTGCTGTGTGTGTGTGTGTGTGTGTGTGTGTGTGTGTGGTTTGCTTGCTCATATCGGCGCTGCTTCTCCCACCACCTTCTTATGCCACAGCTGAACTCTGTTTGCCCTCTGATGGGTTCATGATTAAAAAGGGGAAATCGAGAATACACACAAAAAAAGGCAGTAACCTCACCAGTTCTCATTTTCTATCATGCTACCTCTTTCTTTGGTATGTGTGGTTGATCTTGATGTGTGTGTGTGTGTGTGTGTGTGTGTGTGAGTGTGAGGTGGGTACCAGTCCAGGGCTAGGTGGCTTTGTGGGTACAAGCCTGTGGTTTGGGGCTTGGTGAAGAGAGGGAGGTTTAAGCTGGTTGCAGGCAGCTGAAATGCCACGATGAGACATACTGGCACCACATGGGCTGAGCGTTTTCCTTTCTGCATGCAGAATGCGGAACCGCCACAGCGGGCACATGACACGCGCCTGTGCACATCCCTGTGAGCGTGCACGAGCCTGTGCACAAGCCTGTGCACATCCCTGTGAGCGTGCACGAGCCTGTGCACATCCCTGTGAGCGTGCACGAGCCTGTGCACATCCCTGTGCGCGTGCACGAGCCTGTGCACATCCAGAAGGGGAGAGAAGAAAAGGTTGAAAAGCCACGTTGGTCTCTTGTCCGCCGCGTCTGCTCCAAAGCGTGTGGAAGTTCAAACCGTTCATCAACCTGATTAGATCTCGAGCGCTTGGCTTCACCGCCGCCCTGCTGGCTCTGCGGCGGCCCCGCTGATTAGGATGAATAGGAAACGTGCGAAAAACCCCACACGGACTTCGCCCGCTCCAACGCTGGCTACGAGGGCCCTCCAGGGCTGTGCGGGATTGCCCCCCGGGGGTCGCCCCCCCTCCCCCAAATGTCCGTCCGGTGCCAGGGGCGGGCACTGGGGTCGAACGGCGCTGATCGCTCTGGCAGACTCCTGGCCGCTTCCTGCCCCTGCTCCCTCACGGCTGGTATTGTTCTCAGGAGCTCACACACCCCCACCCTCCCTCCATCTCCCCGCCAGCTCCATCCATCCATCTTCCCCCATCGAGCTGGCAGCAGCCTGGGCACTCTCCACACTCTTGGCCCCAGCGCACCGGCAGGATGTGGAGCTCAGCGATTGTGTGTGTGTGTGTGTGTGTGTGTATGTACATGTGTGTATGTAAGTGTGTGTATGCATTACTCTGCTTTTTTTCCCTTTCTCACTCTTTTCTCTCTCTCTCTCTGATTTTGTGTCTTGGCTGACTTTTTTACCTCTCGAAGAATTTGGAAAGGCCATGAGATTTTTTTTTTCCTCGTGATTTTCAGAGCTGCTCTCTTTCTCTCCCTCACTCTCTCTCCCTCTCTCTCTCTCTCTCTCTCTCCCCTCTCTCTCTCCAACTCTCTCTCTCTCCCCCCCTCTCTCTCTCTCTCTCCCTCACTCTCTCCCTCTCTCTCTCTATCTCTTTCTCTCTCTCTCACTCTTAGCCTGCTGTGGCTTCTCAGTAATAGATTTCATATGTTGCTGCAGTTGACATCAGTCTTAAACTATTTTACATGTGATCTGCGATATTTCCTGAGGAAATCTGTCAGATATTTATTAAGGGCTAATAAAATAAACCTCTCTTGTTCTCCGTTGCTCCTTCTTTCTCTTGTCTGTTTCTCCTTGTCTTCTTTCTTGTGTACCTTGTCCCTTCCTCCCGCTGTTGTCCTGGAAGAGAGGCTTGATTGTATTATTGTAGTTACTCATGCCTTTAAATGTTTCTTTTTTGGGAAACAATTTCCTTCCATTCATAGGATGTGCCGCAGGTCAGGATTGGGTTTGTGTATGTATGTGTGTGTGTGTGTGTGTGTGTCAGAGAGAGAGTATGGTTGGGTGTTTGTGCAGGCCTGTCCATCCATGTGGGTCTCTTCCCTGCTTTATCTCTCCTCCCCGCTCTGTGCAGCTGTAATACCCCCTGCTCTCTGCCCCCTGCTCTCTGCCCCCTACTCCCTACCCCCTACTCCCTGTCTTTCCCCTGCTCCTCCAGTGACAACCTGGATGTCCACTCTGCCTTCCACATGAGGCTGACACACACAGGGACAGGCTGGTGACCCCCCTCCACCTCCCCCAACCACAGCACGCCCCCCCCACCCCCCTCCTCCACATGAGGTGACACAGCCATGGATGGACCTGTGGCATTAAGCCATGCCAGGACATCCCCTTACACAGAAAAGGAGTACTTTACCTTATAAAGACATTCACACTAAAGCAACGTGTGTGCGTGTGTGTGTGTGTGTGTGTGTGTGTGTAAGACAGCACGTTTCATTTTCTGAATGAGCGTCTTGAGCCTATGAAGCATGTCAGAGTGACCCTGCCAACCTTAGATCAGCTTTTGCCATTCAGGTCCTGACACACACAGTTACACGGAGGGGGGCGAAGCTGATGGGAGATCAGTGTTGTTCTCCGAGACACAGAGGCGAGTGCGTCAGCCCAGGACCAGATCCTGATCACCAGATACAGATGCAGCAAAAAACCTGTTGGACTATGATAGGTCATTCTCACGTTACCAGGCAAACGCTGACTAGATTTATTTAAAGATCATACAGAGACTTTTCATCAAGACTCGAAAAATGTTTAGAAATAACAAAAGTGCGAGGGCTTTGTGTGCTGTATTCACATCCAAGAATCCAACAGCTGTGCACAAACACTCTGGGTCCAGCCTGTGTGCCCAGCCCCCTTGGCCGGACCAGAACCGCTGTCCAGAACCACCGGCTCTCCGCCGTACGAGGAGGAAGCGGCTCTCTTGTTGCATGGCGTATGTGAGCACATCGTAGGGCGTGAAGTGGCGCTTACATAGCGCCTGTCTCCGTACCCAGAGACGCCTCACCGCCAACACACGGTGCTTTTGCGTCCAATCAGCACACCGGTTAAAGCGTTTTGCCATTTTCCTCTTTAATCGATGTACTACTAACACTGAACCCCCGCTGCATTATGAACAACAGCTGAGGGGACTGTGTTATCCTTTGTGATACATTATCACTTCTCTCTATACTCCCAACCAGCCGTTTGGTGATAACTCAAACATTTTTGTTGGAAAATTACGGGTCTTCTCATGCTCACAAACACACGTATGCCATATATCACATTCATTATTTGTTTTTCATGTTTCCCTGCCGCCCCCCCCCCAATCCCCTTTCCTCTCCACTGGAACACCAGTGCTGGAAAACAAACACATCAGCACTTGGCACTGTGAACCCTCTGCATGCCCCCCCCACACCCCCCCACACCCCCTTTCATCCTGCCTCCCAGCGGTACACCCGTTTTGCTCTTTCTAGGGTCCCCTGACTGCAGTACCCATAATTCACCCTGAGACACAACACCCACACCAGTGCTCTCAGTAACCTTTATAGAGGAGCCAAGACACAGTGAGAAGGAGGGGGGGGGTTGGGCAAGCACTCTCCCCGCAAACCCCCCCACCACCCCCCCCGGCCCCTGACCCGAGGGGCAGGCCACGCACAGGGCCCGCCGAGCAGCGCGGGGAGAGAGGGAACGAAGGAGGGAGAGAGAGGGAGGTAGAGAGAGTGAGGTAGGGGAATACAAGCGAAGGAGCGATAGAGGGAGTGGAAGAGAGGAAGAGACATTGGCAGCGGTCTTGGCGGAAGGACGAAGCCAGAGATGGCCGTAAAAGTGAGCGAGTGAGTCATGGAAGTGTACGGGCAGGTGAAGGACGCGCGCGAGGGGGGGTGGGGAGGTGTTTGGTGGGGGGGATGCATGCGTGAGTGGGGTGAGGAGCAGCAGACCCCGTGGAGCACATGGCGGGTGAGAGATAGTGGAGTCAGGGCACAGGGTGCCTGTCTGTCTCGGCACATGTCCGCGTGTCAGCGCCCGTAGATTTATGTGTTTGTTTGTATCTGCGTCCCGACTCGCATCCGTAATGCGTTCCACATGTTCCGGCTCAGTCTTGGGGCTGCATCAGCGGCATGGTACCCACAGCAAGGCCCGGACCACCCCCACCCTCTTCTCCCACCTCCACCACGTAGCTCCACCCAGCACCAGCTCCGTCTCCACATGTACCTGCTCGTCTGTGCGCGCCTGTCCGTTAGGACAGATGGACCAGGTAACTGCGGGGACAGAAGCCAGATTAAAGGTGTGCCATAGCAGGGCTGGATTACCCTACCGGAGGGCTGGATTACCCTACCGGAGGGCTGGATTACCCTACCGGAGGGCTGGATTACCATACCCGAGGCGGATTACCCTACCGGAGGGCTGGATTACCCTACCGGAGGGCTGGATTACCCTACCGGAGGCGGATTACCCTACCGGAGGCGGATTACCCTACCGGATTACATGGCAGAGTCCGCAGGAGGACTCACTTTATGCTTAGTCCTGGTGACAGCGTCCTCCTGCTTGTCCTGACTGTCAGGACTGCATTTGGACAATGGACAAAGAATGTAGCAGGGGAGTGGGAGGGTTTCATGGAGGGTTTGATGATTCCTGTGTATTTGTTTCATAACCATCCTGGTAATCTTTCATGTGTCCTTTTGAAAGTTCCCTGAGTGAAATGTTTACAAATATTTTTACAGTATAGCGTATTGCTTATCGCTGACTCAAAAGCAAAAGGAGTCGCTTGGACATGTCATAGTTTGATAAATGGAGGCCTCTGTTCTGTCAGCAGAGACCAGGCTAATGAACATTCTTCTGCAGGGAGCTCACAGACTGTGGTCTGGGCGTGTGTGTGTGTGTGTGTGTATGAGCCACAGGGCATGTGCTGTAGTACAGTGACTGTCACACACACACACACACACACACACACACACATGCGTTAGCTCTGGGAACAGGGCATGAGGGAGGGACGCAGAGTGAATGGGGAGTGTGCAGGATTAAGAAAATGAATTAAGTCATTTGGGTTTTACTGCAAGTCACACCCCAGTTCATCGAGAAGGCAGAGCGTGCTGCAATGTAACCGAGAACCCAGTCCAAATCAATAAGAAAACACACACACACACACACACAGCCTAAATCAAGCTCCCTCTCTCCCTCCCCTCCACACACTCATTATTCTCCCCCTCCCTGAGGGACTCAGCTTTCTTGGCAGAACTCAGGAATAAGCCACCTGCAATACCCCCCCCACACACACACACACACACACACACACCTCTCTCTTTCTGATTGTGTGTGTCTGCTCTTTCATATTAATAAAGACTCTCAGACACTGGTTGAGCTTCACATGAACATGTACACACATACTCCACCCCCCCCCCCCCACATACACACACACTCATCATACGTGTGTGTGTGTGTGTGTAGAGAGGAGGAGAGCTTTAGACGTGGCTACTGGCACCCTTTATGAGTCTCTCCTCACTTCTCCTTCTCTCTTGCTCTCTTCTTCTGACCTTTGCCCTTGCACAGGGGACAGAAGGTTCTGCTGCACCTCTCCACCTGGGACACAGAGGAGAGAAGGGGCTTTTCCAGCATGAATTATTGCCTCCTTCACTCGTTTATTCCAACAGTCCTCCTCTCCTCTCCCTCCATCGTCCTCGCGCCTCGTCCTCGCGCCTCGTCCGCCTGCCGGGTCTCCTCTCCCTCAGGGACAAGGGGAAAGAGGTGGCATCCAGCCGCTATGTGTGTGTGTGTGTATGTGTGTGGGCATGTATTTAGCAATTTGGGGGAACTAAGATGTCTTCAGGATTATAGGAAAACATGAAAATTTTATTTTGTGGGAACATTTGGCTGCTCCCTACTAGGAAAAACACTTTTTTAAAACAAAAAAAAAAAAACTTAGTTTTTTGTTAGAAAAACTGAGAGAGCTGAGGAGATTTGGTTCTGTGTGTGTGCCCATGTGGACCGGGCCAGCTCAGAGCAGCACTGTGGCTGTGATCTGCCCGCTACCCTGTTCAGGCTCTAATGGCCTTCACATATGAGCCTGGCCCGAGGGTCAAAGTTCGGCAGTGGTGAGGGTCACGAGGCCACAGAGCCTCAGGTCGATCTGCCACGGGTCACGAGAATGATCTCACACTCTGCTGATCTCAAGTGCAATGGCAGCGTGACGGCTGTTAGCGGGTGGCCTTGCCCAATCCTGGGCTCTTGGCATGCGTGTGTGTGTGTGTGTGTGTGTGTGTGTGTGTGTGTGTGTGTCTTCAGAGCAGCAGATCACGAGACGTAGGGCTCAAATGGACCACGGTGTGTTTGAGTGATTGTAAACCAGCAGGCCCTGGCTAGTGTCAGCGCCGTGGCCCGCGGAGCAGCCGGTCTGGCCAGTGTACTGCTGTGTGATAGGGGTTCTGAAACGCAGCACATGCTCATATGTCTCCGACTCCAGTCTCTCTGAAGCCCGTCCAGTTCAACAGATCTGTTTACAGTGCAGGGGGAACACATTTATTGTGTTTACTGGCATTTATGCAAAGTGTAAGGTGTGTGTGTGTGTGTGTGTGTGTGTGTGTGTGTGTGTGTGCCCAGTTTACTGTTGTAACTTCAGCTTACTTCATTCCAGTGTATGTATGTATGAACACATGTACAAGGGCGTTAAGTGCGTATGAGTGTGTGCATTTTTCATAATGCAAGCATACTTGACTGCTGACCCATCTGTGCACAGTATCATTGGAGAGTGTTTTTTGTGTGTCTGGCATGGTGTCTGAGTGTATCTGAATGTGTGTGTGTGTGTGTGTGTGTGTGAGATCCATCCTTTGGTTTAGTGGCTAAAGCAGACGGGTTGGGATGGTGTCAGTGATACAGAACAGGACTAGTTCGTGTGTGTGTGTGTGTGTGTGTGTGTGTGTGTGTGTGTGCGTAGTCCTTCCAAAGCCCCCCTGTTTCCCTGCTGGTCCAGCTCAGGCTTGAATCACCCCATCAGAACACAGGGTCTGACCCCAGGAGGCTGAGGAGGCTGAGGAGGCTGAGGAGGCCCGGGGGCCACAGCGCCTCCTGCAGGTTGTGGGCGTGTCTGCTAACCCCATTCCTGGGGAGGATGGGAGCGGCCTACACTTGTTGTTATGTGTACACGTGTGTGTGTATGTGTGTACACGTGTGTGTGATGAGGCCGATGCGAAAGAGGTGTCCTTCCGCTGATGAGGTGCATTTCGAGATGTATCCCGCCGAGAGATGAGAAATGGTTTCTGGGTCGCGGTTTCCCACGGCAATCCCCGTTCGGCTGGAGATGGTGTGCGGGGATGAGCGGCGAGCGGAGACGCCGCCTCAGCACCGACACCCCTGAGCTCGGCCCGTGTCCCAGTTCTGCAACTCGCTCGATTCTCTGAGGTTCCTTTTTTTCCCTCCGGGCTGTGGTTTGATGACACAGTGGTTTTGCCCAGGGATGTGGGCTGGTAGGTGGACACTTTCTGAGCAGCTCTCCTACGGCTCAGATTCATGTGAACTGATGACGAGGAGCGCTTCTGTTTGCCCGCAACACCTGATGACGAAGTCACACGCATGTGGGTGGGGCAGTGTGTGTGTGTATATGGGTGTGTATGAGTGCTGATGTTGAGACACACAGCTGGTTCATGATGCTGTTCCAGGAACAGCTGGGTGAGTGTTTACTGCCGAACAGTTACATGAGGGCTTCGGTGTGTGAGTGTGTACGTGTGGGAGGAGGTGTGTGTGTGTGTTTGTAACATTTTGGGCCAAAATGTTCAGGATACATAGGAAAACCACAGCTAGCCTACTGTTTCAAACATACCCAAAATGCTTTTTGGATACTGAGATCAGAGTAAAGTTGTTCTCAGAAAATTCTTTTTATTTATAGATACTTTTCTGCTTATAGCACATATACAATACCTCAGTGACACATATATAATACCTTAGTGACACATGTTTGACCCCATGTCCTGACAAGCAATAGAAACGAGTGTGTCTTCTCTCCCTCCACGAGACATGTAAGGTGTCCAACATGCCAGTCATTGCTGTGTTGTGTATAAACCCAGACTGCTCTGTGATGGGGACAAAGCATCTCTCTCTCCCTCCCTCCCTCCTCTCTCTCTCCCTCCTCTCTCCCTCCCTCTCTCCCTCTCTCCCTCTCTCCCTCCCTCCCTCCCTCTCTCTGCAGTAAGTCTGTAATGGATGCTCGGTGAGAGGAGACGTATGGCGAGGCCTTTCACTCCTCACACGCTCCGCGCTCATGGGTCTTCTCACCGGCACACAGACTAAACACGCTAAGGCAGGTCCGGGTCCAGCACCAGCACCAGCCGAGGTGTCTGCACACTCCGGGCCGTCTGCGTGACAGATGGCCCCCCCGCACCCCGCCGCAGGCTCCGAGGGACGGGCGGCGCACATCATGACCCGCTGCTCCTGCTCTCGCCTCCTACCTCGGATGATTCACGCATTCACCTGCCTGACCAGTCCAGTTATGTATCCCACGACTTTGGAATACCTCGACTTTTGGCAAAAAAATAAGCCTATTGACAATTCAAGAGATTTCCTGTGTTGCAATGACGTGGTGCTTTACAGTAACAGCTTGGTGGAAAACAAGAATTTACCCAGTAGAGCTTCTTTGTGGTGTCTGTTTAGGCTGTGGTTTCACGAGGTTGCCTGATCAAAGCTACGCTTCTGAGCATCGTTCAGTTCAGATAATGTTTTAGTGTCGTCATTATTTGTTCTTTGGAGAGAATTAGGCTGCAAGAAAACTCAGATATTTCACCACCCATTTCAATGAGTCTTGCCTCCGAAATAGGAATGATTCTGTTGGCTAGTCACACTCTCTCATTACTAAACATGACAAGATTAGATAAGATGAAGTCATAGTAGTTAGCTGGTGTTTAGAAGCGGCTTTAGAGTACTTGATGCTTCACTTGTTTTGCTGGAAATTAACTGTTAATTTGGCTGGTTTGGGGTAGCTGAAGTGGCAGTTGTTTGGGGTAGCTGAGGTGGCTGTGGTTTGAGGTAGTTGTTTGAGGTAGATTTTTGAGGTAGTTGTTTGAGGTAGCTGAGGTGGCTGTGGTTTGAGGTAGTTGTTTGAGGTAGCTGTTTGAGGTAGTTGTTTGAGGTAGCTGAGGTGGCTGTGGTTTGAGGTAGTTGTTTGAGGTAGTTGTTTGAGGTAGTTGTTTGAGGTAGCTGTTTGAGCTAGTTGTTTGCGGTAGTTGTTCGAGGTTGCTGTTTGAGGTAGCTTTTTGAGGTAGTTGTGTGAGGTAGCTGAGGTCACTGTTTGAGGTAGCTGAGGTTGCTGTTTGAGATAGCTGAGGTAGCTGTTTGAGGTAGTTGTTTGAGGTAACTGAGGTGGCTGTGGTTTGAGGTAGCTGTTTGAGGTAGCTGTTTGAGGTAGCTTGCCGTCCGCTCCACTGTCCTTCCAGCCTCACCCTCCATGAGTCTGTTCCTTACATTACTAACGACGAGATGATCCACACCACCACAATCCCGGAGCGTCATGGCAGCTCACTTAAGTGTTTATGCCAGACCGGCACAGTGATTGGGCATGTCCTCCCGACTCCGAGTGCGAGCCTGAAGCGGTCTTCCGCTCTTTCCCCGAGATTTACCAGCACTCTGAGAGACGAACCCTGCCCCGTGTGGGTGTTGTGTGTGTGGGAGCGAGGGAGAGTGCGCTTGTGTGAGACTGCGTTTGTTTGTGCGAGAGATCACATCTAGATATGCTTATTATTTGTGGCAGGGATGGGTGGGATGTGGGAGGGCCTCTCAGTGGGCAGTCAGCTGTGTGTATTCTGAGGCCATCTGAAAGTGGCTGTCTACCCATCCTCTCTTCTCCCCCTCCGTCACTCCCTCTCTGTCTCCCTCTCTCTCTCTCCATCCTTCTCTCCCCCCCCATCTCTGGCAGTTCAGGGCAGATTTCTCCCACACTCGTGGACGCTGGTCTGTGTGGCTGTGTGTTTATGTTGGAGCCCGGACTTCCTAGTGGCAGCCTGCACCTATCTAAACATCCCCCCGGCCGCTGTTCTGAGTTCCCGGCCTCGCACGGCCTCTCTCTCTCTCTCTCTCTCTGTCTGTCTGTCTGCCTCTCTTCCCCTCTCTCTCCCCCCCCCCTCTCCTCCTCTTTCTCTCTCCTCCTCTCTCAGTCTCTTTGTCTGTCCCTGTCTCACTCCTCTCGCTATGTGCTGGAATGTGTTGGAGAGGAGACTTAAGGAGGGAGAGAGCAGTGAGAAAAACACACACACACACACACACGGGTGTGAGAGAGAAAGGGAATGCATATACCGCCCTCAGATAAGCCCTCACACATATGGTCCAGTCAAGGTGCTGGATGCGTTTCCCATTGAGTCCCACCTGTGCTGACTCCTGGACCTCACACAGCTGTGTTGGGCCCCACAGCTGTGTTGGGTGTACTTCCCTTATCTCTTCACTTACAACACCGCCGTGCCGTTTTTGGGTCCAACCCATCCCAGAGCCACAGAGGGCACACACCCCCACTCACGAAGATGGACGCCCCTCCCGATAGGTGTCCGGCCTCCCCGTGGCATCCAAACACAGCTCCACGTCTACCAGGGGGCCCAGTGTGGGTGTGTGCCATGAAAACACAGACCACACCATCATCCCAGCACCAGCCGGGCGTGTGGGTCCGCGGGGTGACGGCTGCATGAACTCGGGCGGTGCGCTCCATCAGCGGGCCCAGGTGGAGCTGGGATTGATCGATGTTTTCCTAACTCTCCGGTGTCCCCAGGTTTTGCTCCTCAGCTCAGCCCAACCAACGTGTCTTTTGCGTGTGTGTGTTTTTTCTTCCTCTCTCTCTGTAAGTGGATCGGCAGCACCCGGCTCTGTTCATCATGAGATCTGGGTGATTTGGTCAGTACCGTCAGGTGACTAATTGTAGAAAGTGTGTGCAGCTTGGTTTTTGCCTTCTTGTCGCCCGTGTAATCGATGACCTGCCCCTGCCCCTGGCTAACTGCCTAACTGCCCTATGGACACTTCCTGTTTTCATTTTAAAAATCCCTCTTTCACTCTGCCTCTTAACTTTGAAGTGTATTTAATAGGTCAAAAGAAATATACAGTATTTAAAAACATGCCTTTCACCCTATAAAGGTGCTTGGGCCCCTGTTGCTTGGTACAGTCGCGTGACAGTGCTCGTTCTTCGTGCAGACATTAGTGACCTGCACAGCATGCAAATCCCCTTTGTCAGTGATCTAATTGCAAAATAGCAAAATAGAAAAAAAAGTAATTACTTTGTAGTATTTTATGCTGTATTTTAACACATAGAATATTTTAAATTGACTTTTTAAGATTTGAACAGAGTTGAACATCGTCAAATCAGACAGCCGAGGGATTAACTACAGAATAATTCTTTTACAGGCTGTGACCTTTGATTCTGTACGCTCACATACATTCTCCATCATCTTCCTCCTTGTTTTGCTCATCCGCACTTTCTCAGATGTAAAGTCCAGAAATAGCCTTGTTACATTAAATTTAAAAAATTGTTCGCGCCTGGTTTGATGCTGACATGAAGACAAAATTAAGTGGAAAAGGACAGATTTTTAAAAAAGCAGAATTGGTTCTTATTCGGTACCGGTCCAGAGCCAAAACCCAACTCTCTCAGTGCACTGTTAATGGCATTGGAGTGCCACGGCCAAGGTTAAGCACAGAACTAGGGTTTGATCAGCAAGGTCCATCCATCATAGTCTGAGATCTGGTAAACTCTTTTGGTCCATGTCCATGGTGCAGATCCAGGTAGTTAGCAAATGTAATTGAGAAACCTCATCTATGCACTATAATCCAAATATCTAAACACTGTGCTTTGGCTCTGGAACATACTGCGGCCCTCCCGTTGCATCCACCCGCGCCGGCCGAGCAACACTGGAGCTCCGAGTGGAAACTCATGTCAAGAAGGACTATAAACTCACTCCCTTGTTTTCCTCTAGATGACCTAACAGACAGACAGGGTAAATACATAGCTAGACTTCATACCTGGACACTCTCTCTCTCTCTCTCTCCCTCTCTGTCTCCCTCTCTCTCTCTCTCTCTCTCTCTCTCTCTCTCTCTCTCTCTCTCTCCCTCTCTCTCTCTCTCTCTCTCTCTCTCTCTCTCTCTCTCTCTCTCTCTCTCTCTCTCTCTCTCTCTCTCTCCCTCTTTCTCTCCCTCTCTCTCTCTCTCTCTCTCTCCCTCTCTCTCTCTCCCTCTCTCTCTCCCTCCCTCTCTCTCTCCCCCCCTCTCTCTCTCTCTCTCCTCCCTCTCTCTCTCGTTTACCTATCGTTTACCTGCAGTTGTCTCAGACTCCCTGAAAAGTTTTTCCCCTCTATTTTCTTTTTTTTTTCATAGATTGTTATCCAATTTTCTCGCAGTGTTAGTCATTATACCACCTCTCACCCGTCAGCTAGCTCTTCTCCCTCTAGCCCCATCCCGTCAGCTAGCTCTCCTCCCTCTAGCCCCATCTAGTCATGCAACAGCGGCCAACCGTGAAAAATTCACCTTCGGCTATTTAATTGGCAACAATGCTTCATAAAATGTATATGTAACTGGAAACTGTCTACTCTGCTAACAAAACAGCGCTTGGCAGAACTGGCACATTTCAACAGAGCAGTGATTCCAAGCGTAAGGCCAAATCCATAAGGAATGGGTGGAACAGCAAAAAAAATGAACGTTTTTACAATGAAGTCCAGATCTCACTCGAATTAAGAATCAGTGGCTTTGTTTGAATATTGTGATCCGCAAGCATCATCCAACCAACTCAAATGACCTGGAACGCAGAGAATGGGTGACTCTCACTCCCAAACAGTGTGCAAAGCTGGAAGGACCTTAAAGAGAACGTAGTGACTGCAGCCAAACGCGGTCCTACCAAGTACGAGTCTGAAGGGGTTTAATGTAGTTTTTCTTTTTTAAGGATCTGCTAACAACTAGAGTTTGCAACATCGGTTTGCAAAAAAAAAAAAATGGCTGGAGCAATCTGTCATTTACAAAAAATGTTATCACGTGTAATTATGTGCAGCTGTTAATTATAATTATGTGTTTTTATTGTTATCCCTAAATAGTTAAAAATGAAGTGGAAATAAGGGCCCCACTTTAGTAATTAAAGGTTTACAGCTCTATGTTCTGAAGACTGGGAGATTTAAGCCTCGCTCTGAAGAAAAGATAGTTCCCGTATTGTGGCCCTGAAGCAAAAGTCCTCAGTAAAAGAAAAAGCAGCCATGTTGGACTCTGGAGGTTTGGGACCATGACCAGCTGTGTACTGTCCTCTGTGTCCGTATTATTCTTTCAGAATTTCAGAATTCCCCTCCGCAGAGCAGCCGGTGTCTGAGACGGCAGTGTAACTACGTCTGAAGCCCCAGCCCACGTTCATGGAAAGACTTGGTGGATTTTGCTAGTGAACCTCTTCATAAAAGTTGGGGGGTTCTGCCAGGTAATCTTCTGAGAAGCTCTTTCAGACGCATGTTGAGTGATTTCCTTAGCCCTTTTGAGCCCAGCGAAACCTTTGAAGACCTTCTCGAATGCCCGCACACATAAAAGCGTCTCGTTAAGTAGTTTGTTTGTTGTTTGATGTCATTGTGTTGCTGCCTGTGTCAAAAAGGTCAACAGGATATCTGAGGTCAGGGGACAGCTCGCTCAGGCGTGACTGGGACATGCATGCGTGCGTGTCTCTGTGCTTTCCTTCGGGTTAAGGTCAGAGATCAATTTAGAAGGAGCCATAGCAATATTCAGCTATATTGATGTGCATTGATCTACGTCCTACTCGTGTACTGATTGGGCCCCAAATTGGGCCCCTTATGCACCTCTACTGATCCCCTTAGAACCGCCCCATATCCCATCATGCACCAGTGGCGGGAAATCTTTCCCAAGCGGGTTGAACCTTCGTTCAAGTGACCTGGTAGTACGGTTTGTGTTTGTCACATACTGGATGCTATACTGCATACCACTACGTGCACCAGTATCCAGTATGCTGTGTATACTGAGTGCTGTAGACTATTTCAAACAGAGCCCTTGGTTGCGTGAGACACTTCTGTATGAGAAAGTAGTGACTGCAGCAGAAATGTGGTACTACCAAGAACAAGTCTGAGGGGGTTGAATATAGCGCATGTCAATTCTGAGCTTTTAATAGCCGCCCTGGTCAACCTCTCCTGTTTGGTGTGTAATGGCTGTGGGGAGGGGGGTGGGCGGTGTGTGTGTGTGTGTGTGTCGTGTTCGGCGGCGTGTGTGCAGTACGCGTCCTGCGCTAGGCTGACGCCGTGAGCCCCAGGGCCAGCAGGCCCGGCATAAGCGGCAGTGAAAGCAACAGTCTCGCTGACAGATGAATTGCTCTAATTAGAAATCCATAACATCCTGCCACATGGCGGCCTTATCCCCAACACACTTCCTGCTCAGGCCCAGCGTGACGACATCGAGCCCTAGCCGCTGCCAACCAGAGGGCCGTTTTCTCACACTCACGCTCGCCTCGATACACTCCACACACACACACACACACGCACACAAACACACCCGCACAAACACATATGCACTCACACACGACATCCATACAACACCTCGGCCCTTTGTGTCTGAGCCTCCCTGGTTCTGTCTCCATCACTTCCTCTGTTTTTTCTACCCCACTCAGTCATCCTCCTTATGTCTAGCAGTCACCCCATGTCTCTCTCGCTCTCTCTATCTGTCCTCTCTCTCCTCTTCCTCTGGATCACATCCTCTCTTATGGGCCTGTCTGCTTAGCCATGGGTTAAGTCACTGAGAGAATTATGACCGATGTTTAACGTGTAAAATTCACCCCCAACATCTTCTCAAGTGATTTCATCTTCCTGTGATTTTTTTTTGTCATTTTGATGTCGACGTATGTTTATCCCGTCTGCGTCGGCGTCGGCGTGCATGATCAGTTAAAAACACCTCAAACACTGAGATTATTCATTACCATATCAATGCATACTCGCAACAGCCTAGCAACTGAACACACACACACACACACACACACACACACAGTGCTGGCCAATGCACACACATGCCCAGATCATGCCTGTCTGTATATACACGCACACACAACATAAACATAGATTAGTGACAGACAAACCCGCCTCTCTGAGAGTGCGAGGAAGTGAACTCTTCTGTTTACCCGTCAGCACTGAGGTGTAAATGAGACCAACTAACATCTAATTGGATTGTAAGTGTAAATAACCAGCTGACACGCTACACATCACACTGCAGTTTCACTCTCTTCATTTTCATTTAAGAAAAAGGGCTGTTGTGTACTGTTAATGCCTCAACATTATGTGTTTATGTGTGGAAATGCTTTATGGTTCTCACTGTGTCTTCTTGCACTGCCAGAGTAGCATATTGCGGTGCACCTCAGTTATACCTGTTATTACAGTGGTTAGCTGTGTATTTGTTTTGTGTGTGTGTGTGTGTGTGTGTGTGAGTGTGTGTGTGTGTGTGTGTGTGTGTGTGAGTGTGCGCGCGTGTGTGTTCACACTGATCCTTGTCATAGCTGTATTTCTTGTATGATTTGCACTATGTGTGTGAGTGTGTGTGTGTCAAAGTGTTTTCCCTATTGATCGTTATCACAGACCTGAGCTGTCTCTCTGCTGGGTCACTTTGTTGAGCTTCTCCACACCCAACACTGTGCAGAGGTGTGTTTTGTGGCCAGACTGTGACTGTGGAGCTCCGTGATGGGCTGGATAAGGAATTGGCACAGGAGGACACTCAGAGCTCGGTCTCTCTCCCTCCCTCTCTCCCTCCCCCTCTCTCTCTCCCTCTCTCTACTCCCTCTCTCCAGGCTTTATGTGAAGAGAGATGGCGTCTGCCTAGCCGTGTGTTTAGCCCCATGTCTGTCGCCACTAAATTACTATATGGACATACAGCAGGATTCATTACGTGTGAACTCTGGGTTCAACCCCAGTCTCACAGTCACTCTGAGTGAGGGGGGGGGGTCATTCCTCTGCTGTGGTCACTCTAAGTTGGGGGGGGGTGTATTTGGGGGGTCATTCCTCTGCTGTGGCCACTCTGGGTGGGGGGGGGTCATTCCTCTGCTGTGGTCACTCTGAGTGGGGGGGGGGGTCATTCCTCTGCTGTGGTCACTCAGAGTGTGGGGGGGGGGTCATTCCTCTGCTGTGGTCACTCTCAGTAAGGGCTTTTTGCAGGACACATTCCTGTCTGTGTGCATATGTGCCGGTCCCTCAGGGGTGGGCAGTCCCAGGGGGTTGACACTTTCAGCCCTCGAGCAGTGAGGGAGTGTATTGATGATGAGACAGGGTGTATGTTCATGTCTATTCATGTATATTGGTGCGTGTGTGTGTGTGTGTGTGTGTGTGTGTGTGCAGCTAAATGCGAGTGCCCACCAGAAGGGCTGTGTCTGGGTAAATGCTTAGTCAGGGTAAGTAATATCACCCCACCCAGTCTCCAGCTATCTGCCTCGCCCACAATAAACACACACACACACACACACACACACACACACCACACACACACACACACACACACACAAAGTGACAGATCACACAGCTCCGATCATGATTCACTGTGCTGAAGTGTTTGAGCTGCTGCTCGATTAGCATTGCCTTCTGGGGAAGCTGTCAGACGCACGTCCGAACCCCGAGTCTGCGCTAATCCCTGGTGACATCAGCAACAAGCGCAGACACTCTCGAGAGCCCCGAACATCAGACGTGGTCACATATACACCGTGTACCATTCAGTGTGGTTTAGGCAGATTGTATCGGAATTATTGTTTTCCATTTTGGCTTTCCTCTGACCTCGCACACGCGTACACACACACATGCATACACACACACACACATGCACACACACTGCTGGCTTCATGTTGAAAGTATGCTCTTTTTTTTTCCTTTTGTGCGTCTGCCGAGAGAAAGAAATGAACGGGGGATGAGAGAGAGAGAGAGAGAGAGGGAGAGAGAGGGGGAGAGGGAGAGAGAGAGAGAGAGAGAGGGGAGGGAGAGAGAGGGGGAGAGAGAGAGGGGGGGAGAGAGAGAGAGGGGGGGGAGAGAGAGAGAGAGAGAGAGGGGGGGAGAGAGAGAGAGAGGGGGGGGGAGAGAGAGAGAGAGAGAGAGAGGGAGAGAGAGAGAGACTGCTAGGCCACAGTACAGTGCTGCTCAGAGCAGCTGTGACACTCCCAGATTTCCCCCTGATTGCTTTCAGCTGGTACTTGAACCCTGGGCCTTTGGGTTTTGGAGGCCGGCCCAGACCCCACAATCCCCCCAGCGCCCCATCCAGCTGCCTGACCCCTCCCTGACCCCGCGCCGAGGATAGGAAAATACGAGCTGTGCCAAGCCAGAGAGACTCTTTTATTTTGCCTGCTGGCATGCTGCCGGTGACCAGGGCTTACATAATGGGAAACATAGCAGGACCCAGGAGAAACCATCCCCACCCCCCACACCCGCTCCCCTCCTCCCGCCTCCACACCACCTCCTCCTTTTTCCTTACCAATCTATCCTCCCCTCTCCCCCTCCCCGCCGCACTCTCCCTGTCCCCCTCCGTCTGTGATATATCTCTTGGGCCCTCGTGCTCGGGCACATTTATTATAGACGCCCTCGACACAATCCTGAAGCCCAGCCACCAGCAGCATAACAGCCCAACACACACACACACACACACACACACACACGCGCATGCATGCGTGTGCACAACAGACGCTTTCTCTCCCACACGCATACACACACACGCAGGCGTGAATGCCATTACACACGAGCTCACGCAGATGGTTTGGCTGCATGCGCAAACACACTCGCACACACACACACACACACACACACACACGTACTTTTCCTCCTCTCTCTCACAGATGTGCTCACAAGCTCTGCGGTGTTTTGTCACAAGGACACCTTCGGCAGCTCATGCACAAACATCACACACGTATTTGCCCACTTAAAAAATTCCACACATGTTGTATTTTGCCAAATGCAGAAACACACCTACGCACACACATGCCAGATGCTCACTTCCAGATTTCGAAAATCAGAGTGTTTCAGTGTTTCATGGAAGACTGTGTGTGTGTGTGTGTGCGTGTGTGTGTGTGTGTGTGTGTGTGTGTGTGTGTGTGTGTGGCTAAGCAGGATCAGATGGAGGTTTTGGCTTTTCTGCGCAGATTAGTGTGGTTACTGATCCCCAGTGCCACCCTGGCCTCCTCCACTCTGTCCTCTTGTGAAACCAGATGAGTCTCTCCATCCCTTCCTCTGGATGTGACTCACTCTGCCAGAAACCCAGGAAATGGGAGGCAGAGTGTGTGTGTGTGTGTGTGTGTGCGCATGTGTGTGTGTTATGTGTGTTATGTGTTATGGGTGTGTGCAGAGCACAGTCATTGAGATATGAACTCTTTTTGAATGTGTGTGTGTGTGTGTGTGTGTGTGTCTGGCAGCGGGATGCTGTAGATGTGGCAGTGCGAGTGTTTGGCTAATCTCTGTGCCAGCTCCCTTGGAGAGCACTAGTGAGGGCCCATCAACCTCCACCCGCCAACCTCCACCCGCCAGCGTTCCCTCCTGCCTAACCCAGCGCTGCTTCACCGTCTTCACAGACAGTGCGGCCTCGGCTGGACGTTTTATGGAGCCCTGTCTGCACGACTCCAGAGAGGGGTCTCCTTAAGTCGTTACTGCTGCTCCACACCCAGCACCTGACAGCTGTACATGGTTCCCTCCGGCTCCTACCTGTAGCCTGGGGTCGGGTGGGGGTGGGTGGGGGGTGGAGGGGGGTTGTAGCGTGGGCCTCGCTGCAGTAATACCCCAGCGCTCTGTCGGAGCTTGTCGTCAGCACGCTGAAGCCCGACGGCTGTGTCTGCACCGCTGCAGCGAGGATCTCGCGTTGCCGGTTTCCGGAGTGGGGATGCCAGTTAATGCAGGAAAGACGCCTACGACCACCTGCCGGCCCCTCCCCCTACCCCCCCCAATGCCCCGCCCCCCAGCTGGCACTAGACTCTCCGTTCACTGGCTTTCATCACAGATGGGGAAACTGTTATGGAAATGTATCGTTTGAGTGATTTTTGAGCAGCCCAAGGAAAATCTAACTTGGCGGGATCCTGGTGCCGTTCTCCTGCTGTGTGTGCAGGATGGAAAGGCATTCTGAGTCCTGCACACACACACAGTGTCAGGAGGAGGCGCAGGTCGCGCCTCACTTCAGCAGTGGTCAGTCGGAGCTCTCCTCCGCACGGTGCTGCCACTCCGCCTGTCTCTCCTCTATCTCTCCTCCATCTCTCCTCAATCTCTCCTCCATCTCTCCTCAATCTCTCCTCTATCTCTCCTCAATCTCTCCTCAATCTCTCATCAGTCTCTCCTCTATCTCTCCTCTGTTTCTCCTCTGTCTCTCCTTTGTCTCTTCTCTATCCCTCCTCTGTCTCTCCTCCATCGCTCCTCAGTCTCTCTTCTATCTCTCCTCAATCTCTCCTCTGTCTCTCCTCTGTCTCCTCCCGCTCCTTGCCTGGCGCTCTCATGGCCCTGGGAAGGTCTCGCTCGGAGCAGAGTGAGATTAAGTCATGGTGGGGTGTTGAGGGAAAACGCTGACCTCTTCTCCTCCCTCGCACTCTGTCTTTCATTTTTCAGCCGCTCTCTCGCTCTCTCTCTTCCTCCTCCTCCTCCTCCTTGCTCTCTCGCCTCCTCCCGTTGACTTTCTTCTTGCCCCACTGTCTGCCCCTGAGCCTCGTAGATTGTAATAATAGGAATAATGATAATAGTGGTGACGGTGGCCGGGATGGTGATGTAAAGAAACATAATATTACAATAACAAACACACTCTCCAGCCAATGGCCACGAAGTGACCTTGATGATAGTATGTGTGTGCAAGCGCGTGCGTGCGTGCGTGCGTGCATGTGTGTGTGTGTGTGTGTGTGTGTGTGTGTGTGTGTGAGCGAGGGGAGAGCAGGGTTGCTGGCATGCTGTATATACGCACACTTCCTCTCCAGTTTAAACAGAGCAGGCTGTGTTGGCAGCCTCCACTCCCCTCTCCAAATGGTTTGCATCATGTTTAAACCCCCCTGCCACCCCCACCCCACCCCCACCCCCTCACCCTCACTCTCCCTCTCTCTTCCTCTCTTCCTCTCCCTATAAATCATCAAATATCTCAAACTTTATGTGAATGTGAAAAAAGAGACAGAGACAGAGAGAAAGGCCCTCTCCAGTTCCTCCAGTTCCTCCATGCTGTAGGAGCAAAAACGAAAGAGGCGTGAGGTAAAAGCAGAACGTCACTGGGTAACGAGCCGGCCTCTTCGTCTGAGGAAGACGAGGGCCCTTTGAATCCTCCTCACCCCTCCCTGGCAAACTCTGCCAGCTCCCAACAAACTGCTCTGGAAAACGCTACATGTTTGCGCTCCAAACTCCGAAAGACAGGCGGCCATGACTGCAAATTACCGCATTGGCATCAGAGAGAGTTTCAGCTCCGATCATGACCAGTCATGACCCCGGGGCTTCCTGGCACACTGGTAACCCTGGGGACTAAACCCAGGTGCCAGTTAAGACATTCAGAAATGTGACATACAGGGCAGCCTCAGGAAATAATGAGCAGGGTACTTCACCGTGTGTGTGTGTGTGTGTGTGTGGCAGAGAGAAAAAGCCTGAGTTGAGTATACTAGACATCTACGAGTGTGTCAGTTGTTTGTCATAAACTGTGGGTGAGCCATCAATTCCCTGAAGCCCTTCCTATTGTGAAGTCATACAGCCTAATATATCACCCTGGAAACAAAAACCAGGATGGCAGTGTGTGTGTGTGTGTGTGTGTGTGTGTGTGCGTGTGTGTGTGGCACCATGGGTGGGCAGGCATACTGTTAGCATTAGGGAAAAAAAAAAAACCCAACCAAACAGATCTGTGGAGATGAGCAGCGAATCAGAGAGAGACAAACGGGACACGTCTCCCCGGCCTGCAGCCTGTGGCGCTTCACCCAGGTCTAGATCATATCTGCCCTCACTTCAGAGCACCAAGGATGTGCAGCTTATCTCTGATTTAAGTGTGTCTGTAAAACAAACAGGTGTGTGCACGTATCACTTTCAGATCTGATCGACAGCAGATATGCACCTTCACGCTCGCCGGAGTTCACATTATGCGCATGCATTGGCAGCTCTTCTAGGATACGATATTAAACCGTTTTGCTAGAGGCTGGAGTTCAGTTTGGAATTTTATGCAACTGGAACAAATTATGGTCATTAATTACTTTTTTTTTCTGTATTTCTGCCAGGTACGAGTAAATTATGATTTCCGAAAGCCCTGTATAGTCTTTCTCTCCCTCTTTTTTTCCTTTGCTTTTATATCTTTCTTCCCCCCGTGCCCCCCCAGTGTTTGAGTGTGTGCGTGTGTGTCTGCGTGTGTGTGTGTGCGTGCACACACGTGTGTGCCTGAATGGAGGTGTGACGGTATCTATGGCTTGAATGTACCTGCTCATTTGTATTTCAAAGCAGCCCCGTTTCCTCCAGGGCAGAGTCCACTGACTCGACCTGCTGCTGCCTGGATGGGGATCACACAAGAGTTTTTATTAGCACCCAGCGAGAGAGAGAGAGACACAGACACACACACTCCTCAGGGGCCTGGCTAAGGTGAGCTTCTGTCTGAGAGAGAGAGAGAGAGAGAGAGAGAGAGATTGGAACAGCAAGCAGAGTTTGCCTTGTGGGTTTCGGGGTGCTTCCAAGAGACAGCTTGTGGGGGGGGCTTGTTCAATCATATGGCTTATCTATCAACATTCCACCTGTACACTGTGTAGCTTTCTCTAGCTGTAGGAAGAGTTCCAGTGTGTTGGGGGTTTTTTTTTATATTAACAAATTTGTGTTGCATCCTGTACAGTGCCCTCGAGAATGGTTGGAACACTTAAGCAAATGAGAAGGATAGAAAAAAATGTCTTTGTTATCAGCTTCATCTTACACCAGAAACAAGTGTGAGATCTATCAGTGAGGTAACATTACACGGAAATGTTGAAACGGTCATCAAAACCCTGAAGCGCGCCACATCTCGTGGCGAGGATGCGATGTTTACCTCCCTGTGTGCGCTAACTTTGTTTACCTCACCGTGAAAGCTAAATGGTGTGGACCGTTTTTTTTTGCCTGGATGTGGAAATACGTTCTGGATCATAAAACAACACTACATACTTAGGCCACATGTTGGTCTAAGATTTCCTGATCAGTGATGGAGTCCACAATGCAATGGATCCTAATGAGATTCATTAGAGAGGCTTTTGGAAGAAAAACACCACAGGTGCATCACCATTCTTCACAATGGCGATTAAGCTGTTTCCTGTGCGACCTCCATTCATAGCCTGAAAGTTTGTTTTTGTCTCATTGGACCACAAACCCCCAGTTCCAATAAAACTCCACAAACCCCCCAGTTCCAAAAAAGTTTTAACAAACCCCAGACACTTTCCTTTACAGTTGAACAACAGCACAGCCGTTCTGGAAGGCTTCTACAGATTTGTTGGCATGGAGAGAAATTGGCCAAACCTATAGGGCCAAAATTACGTAGACACTCATAATTATTGATTTTGGGAGTTTTAGCTACACCTATTGCTCACAGGTGCATGAAATCAACACACCTGTGCAACCTCCATACACAAACGCTAGCAATAGAATGATTCGTACTAAGATCTTAGCGACCCGAACAGGACTGTGGTGCTATGCCACTTTTGCCGCAAGTCAGTTCATGACGTCCCTGATCTAAATAAGTCCTATTCAGTATTACCTTGAAAAGATGTGACATGCATGTAAATTTTACCCATCCCTTCATACACGCTTCCTTAAGTTACACAATCATAGATAAACACACTCTCTCTCTCACACACACACACACACACAATCATTACCCACAAACTCTGTCAGGTTGAGTGTTGCCAGCAGCGATGATGAGCCAATCAGATGCTGTGCTCGAGTGCTTCCCCGCCCCCATCCTGCACTAATCGTCTGTGTCTATTCTATTCATAACGACTTAGCAGCACGTCTGCGGTCTCACGACAATTACAACCTCGCGGAGATCACAAGTCAATCAATAGACAAGCTTTAATTAGCACGACTCAACGGGAGCTCAAGTGCTTATTTAGCGAAGCTCTTTTTAAATGATTAAAGGCAGGTGGTTTGTGGGTGAACATCATGTACGGGGCTGCCGGAAGATACGTCTGTACGGCAAGTCGGGGGGGTCAGTGGCGAATTAAACTGGAGCAGTCGCGTGGAGGTGTGTCTCAGGACGGACAGGTTTCCCTGTGGACCTCTGGGTGCACGGGGAAGGGAGCGTGCGTTAAATTGGCGCGCAGATCGAGGGCTAAAGTCTGCAGGCAGGTACATGAGTGATGCGACTGAAGGAGAGGGTGGGGGAGGGGAGGGGAGGGGAGGGGGGGCTCACCCAGAGCTCGGCTTTAATACAACCCTGTTGTTAATGTGCGGGGAGCGCCGTGTGGCACATGTGGCCTTAATGCGGACACTCTCCACGAGATGAAAGAAATCACACCCCCCATTTAAAGCAAGTGGTGTGTGATTTGGTGAAATAAGTGGTAAGGTATTTCATATGGCCCTGTTTACTCATCCACCGGTCTGTTAGCTGCCAGTTTTCGAACAGACTTCTTTCCTGTTTCCCTTTGAAAGGTGGACCAAGACACACTGGCGCACGTCACGGCAGCTAACGGACAAGTGCAGCGAACCTGCAAGCACGGGCGTCCAATCAGAAACAAGCGATTATTACGCCACACAGTAAAAAATCATCACGTTGCAGTTCAAATGCGTCCAATCAGAAACAAGCGATTATTACGCCACACAGTAAAAAATCATCACGTTGCAGTTCAAATTACTGGTTTACCACAAGTTTGAAACGTTTGTTTGCGTATGTTTATAAATGTAGACCAGCATGAGTGAGCGTTGAGATGGTTCTTACTAGTCCACAAGCCCGCGTTTAAGTGTTCGTGTTGAGGTGGCTATCGTGGACTTCCCTGCTCTCTGACCTGATCTCTTTGGCCACAGGTGGAGCTTGCAGAAGCAGGTTCTCCAGCTCATAGGAGAGGGCAGCTGGAGGCCATGCAGCATGTCTATCCTTCTGAGACCTGGCCAAGCGCGTCTGCAAACACTCCCAATCCCCAACACCAGCAGCAGCTCTCCAAACACTGCCGGTCAGGTGCCCAACACTACCAGCCAGGCCCAAAGGCAGCTCACCTCACCCCCCATGTCCAGCAGCTGTACCTGGGTAAGCACTCCCTGTGCGTCTCTTCCTCCCTACACATCTGACTGAATGTGCATCTCTCTCTCTCTCTCTCTCTCTCTCTCTCTCTATCTATCTATCTATCTCTGGTGGATTTGACACAATGGCATATAAGTGAACTGGTATAGGTGATGATTTTTATTTATTTTTCTGTATTTTTTTTCTATGCGTTTTGTCCAAAATATAATGGCATAACTCATTCTCCATTTGCACGCCTTTTGCTTATTGCATGTTTATGCGCATGTGTACATGGGGAGGGGCCGGGGGGTTTGGGTGGAGGGGTTGGGGGGGGCGTGGGAGCAGGTCACACACTCCAGCAGCACCAATCTGGCCTGTGTGGCTACAGGTGCTTCACATTACTGCTCGTAAAACTCAGAGAGGGAAAAATTACTGCCACAATTTGTTTGGGAGGGAGGAAGTAAAGAGTTGTACAGTATATGGATAGACTATTGACAATTTAATTCATGGCCTTGCTATGTCTGTTAAATGCTTCAGCATTACATTCCAGCCTAGTGCCAGAAAAGACCATATTGTTTTTAAATCGGATTTAAGTGCCATTTTGAGAGAAGGGAAAATGTATTTTGTTGTGTGTGTGTGTGTGTGTTTGTGTGTGTGTGTGAATGGGTGAGTGCTTTTTCATGTGTGACTGCATCTGTGTGTTTGTGTGTGCCCCATATACTTTATACTCTGGCTGTAAGTGTGTGTGTGTGTGTGTGTGCCAGGCGTCTCTCCTGGAGCTGTGCCATGTTCAGAGGGAAGGTCATAAGATCAGAGGGTCGTGGAGAGGTGAGAGCGGAGAGAGGAAGCAGGCTTAATCTGAGTGAGGCTGGTAGCTTCCTGTACAGGGCACAGAGCACCCTCTGTCCGGAGTGCAAACCCGGGATCTCTCCCTCTCTCCCCCTCTCTCTATCTCTCTCCCCCTCTCTCTATCTCTCCCCCCCTCTCAGAGAGCTGAGCCTCCCTGTCTGATTCACATACTCCTCAGAACCACCATTAGGGCGTGGCCAAGCGCTCAAACCCTGTTGTCACACTACATGTGGGCAGTTTATTATTAAAGCTACCATTTTCATTTTCTCACTCTGCCTGCTTCCCCTTATTACGCACGTTGTGTTGCTGAGCAACCACGTGTTTGAGGTGAAGGGGTCAGCATGCGTGAGAAAAAGGGCTTGCGCTCGATTATAACTGGAAATGAATTTGTGGTTAACGGTTTATTACGATAGAAAAAGTCACTCACCAAACGTGAGTGAACCGCTGTCGTTATGTAATCTGCATTTAAGTCTGTCACGCTCGCGCTCCGCGCATTTCTACGCCTGCCTCTCTTGCGCATTACCCAAAGCTCCAGTAAACCGACGACCGGCCGATCGCAGGCAAAGTTCACCCCCGTCTGTGTGAGATCTTGCAGCACTGTGTGACACTGATGGCTTTTAGCCAAATTGTCCAAATGTCCTCTAATAGTAATTAAACAAATCAGTGTTTAACATGAATACTCAGTAGAAATAGCAGCAATAAAAATGTGTTGTTGTTGATGTTGTTTTCCTCCATGTAGGCGTTTTATACTGTTGACGAAAGCTCATTGGTCAGTATGTAAGTTTTAGTTGAATTTGGCTCAGAGTGTGAATGACCTGTTGCCCTGGTTTCCTTTCTGGCTCTCTCCTTCATTCTGATATGGTACATCTGTGTAGTCCTCTGCCTAACTCTCCTCTAAACCCGCAGTCTTCATGTTACATCCATGTAAAGCTAAGAACATAGGAACCTTGGTTCTTGGGAGCAGGTCTCTTCTGCTCCGGCCTGGAGAAATACTTTCCCCCTCCTTGAAGCTGCCCGTCCATGCAAGGAGATTGTCCTGCATCATTTTCGTAGTGGCAACTCAACCTGTGGATGTGCCTGATCTTCTGTACGTGGACCAACAAACCTCGGCCACCTCCTAAATCCGGTGCCCGAGGTCCATGCCCCCCTCCCCACCCCACCCCCCCCGCGCTTGGTTGGACCTGTGCCCCTGACGGCCTGGGCCTCGACCCTCCCCCCCCCTGTACACACACAAGCTCGCAGGGCAGCCCATCACCATGGCAGCGGTGCTGTCACCGTGCCGCCCGGGCAGTTTGTGATGGCGCGGAGTGGACGGCTTCCTGCGGTCCTGTGTGGACAGGAGGAGCCTCCATTGGCCCTTGGAGCTGGAAAGTATGCGAGCTGTGGCCACGGGCCCACCTCCCAGCCTGGGAACGGAAGCCCAGAGTCACCAGGGAAAACAAGCAGACAATCAGGTAGGAGAGAGAGGGAGAGAGGGAACAGTGAGAGTGTGTGAGGGGGTGAGAGAGGGAGAGAGGGAACAGTGAGAGTGTGTGAGGGGGGAGAGAGGGAGAGAGGGAACAGTGAGAGTGTGTGAGGGGGTGAGAGACGGAGAGAGGGAACAGTGAGAGTGTGTGAGGGGGTGAGAGACGGAGAGAGGGAACAGTGAGGGGGGGAGAGAGGGAGAGAGGGAACAGTGAGAGTGTGTGAGGGGGTGAGAGAGGGAGAGATGGAACAGTGAGAGTGTGTGAGGGGGTGAGAGACGGAGAGAGGGAACAGTGAGAGTGTGTGAGGGGGTGAGAGAGGGAGAGAGGGAACAGTGAGAGTGTGTGAGGGGGTGAGAGAGGGAGAGAGGGAACAGTGAGAGTGTGTGAGGGGGTGAGAGACGGAGAGAGGGAACAGTGAGAGTGTGTGAGGGGGTGAGAGAGGGAGAGAGGGAACAGTGAGAGTGTGTGAGGGGTGAGAGACGGAGAGAGGGAACAGTGAGAGTGTGTGAGGGGGTGAGAGAGGGAGAGAGGGAACAGTGAGAGTGTGGGTGAGGGGGTGAGAGAGGGAGAGAGGGAACAGTGAGAGTGTGTGAGGGGGTGAGAGAGGGAGAGAGGGAACAGTGAGAGTGTGTGAGGGGGTGATAGACGGAGAGAGGGAACAGTGAGAGTGTGTGAGGGGGGAGAGAGGCAGAGGGAACATAAGGAAAGTGAAGTGTTGTGGTTTTGAAGTGTTGTGGTTCATTCAGTATTTTGGTTTTAGTGAATAATAATCACTAGAGTGTGTGTGTGTGTGTGTTAAAGTGAAAGAGAGATTCAGTGTGCTAGCGATTGAACCCTAATCCTGTGTGTGAGTAAAAAGCTGTCGCAGAGTGTGTGTTGGGTAAAGGACAACAGTCAACAGGGACAGGGTGGGTTCAGGGGAAGGTGGGATTGGTAAGGAGACCAGGGTATTAACAGGGGGATCCTGCTCTCTTAATATATACAGTATGTGGTGGGGGGCAATCTCCTCAATCCCCTCTCTCTCTCTCTCTCTCCCCCTCTCCCTCACTCCCTCTATCTTTCTTTCACCCACTCTCTCGCTCACCTGCCTACTCACTTTCCCTCTTTGTGCTGACAGATGACTGGACTGAATGAAAGTGCTGAATGGTGATTGGTAGAGAACGAGATGGCAGTGAATGAATGACTTGTGGGAACATGGGGACTGAATGAAAGCCTGGAAATAATAAATGATTTTAAAGGCGAAACAGGACGGTGAGCAAACCAGGGGACTGCTGGCTGTGCAAGAGTTGAGCGAGAATGAATCCTCACGTCTGCAGTCTGCTGTTCCCACTGCCGACAAAACTGACGTGTCAGCACGAGGCAGCAAAATGAATGAGGTATTAATCAAGTACGTAATCGTGATCAAAAGATTACTGTTTTGAGGATCCGTTTATTCCAGAGATTTACTGGAGTGCTTGCACATGGATTACCACAGGGGTAATTTACACTGGAAACTTTGAGGACACTGGGGACGTGTCCCCACCACTTTCTAAAATGATTGATTTTGTCCCCATCATGTTTTTTTTTAAGCGTACTATGAAAATATTAGTGTTTCCTCTCCAAGTTGCCTTTGCTTCATTTATTCAGTAATAATTCAAGTAAACTGCTCATTAGAGTCATTGAAATTATGCTCCTGTTGACAGAATCAGAAAACGTTCAGGCTTATATTTTTTTTGCCACACGGTAATAAATGCAGCACGGCTGACATGTTGTGAAATTAAATAACTTTTTCAATATAAATAAAAAAACAAATGTAGGCTATTACAAATATTTGTTGAACCATGACACTTCTTGTTTTGTTCAGTGCCGAGAGACTTGATAAACATGTCCATAAAAAGCGTCTGTGAACCCTTCGGTGAAGGCGTGTGCCCAAGGGTTTGGTTTTGTGAACGGGATGTGAATCTGAGGGGCAGCTGAACTGAATTCCACACCCAGTCCACATTCTTGTCCCCTGCACTTTGCAAAGCGAAGTTACACCCATGTGGATTACTTTGGTCTAGTAAGAGCAAAAACAAAACGTGTTAGCGATGATGGGGAACGTGTTAGCGATGATGCTGGCTTGAAGAAGACTCAGCATGGGTATGTGGTCTGTCTCCGGGGCGGACAGCACCTGTGGTGGACGTTTCTTGTCCATGTGGACACAGACAGGTCTGTGGACAGCTCTGAGGGGGGGGCAGCTCTGAGGGGAGGGGGGTTAGCTCTGAGGGGACTGGCTGCTTGGGCTGACGGAGGGAATACGGTGATGGTTTGTCACGAAAACAAACCAGAGGAAAATAAAAAGTCCCTGTCAAACCAGTACAGGACCAGTATCAGTACAGGACCAGTATCAGTACAGGAGTACTGACCTCATTTTATCCAGCACTGATCAGTCAAAACAAAACTGTAATATTTTGAACTGAACTGCTTTCACATCGCATAAGCAAACGTTCCACCAGGGCTTCCCAGCTCCACCCTGCAGAAGCTGCTCTAACTCCCACCAGCCCCACCCGTCTCCGTCAGTAGCCTAGGAATGACTGTCATCAGCACCACACCTCTTTATCACAGCCTTGCACAGTGTCTAAACAACAGTGTCTAAACAACAGCTACCTGCCCATTCAGTGATTCTCTCGCCAATCTTAAAGAAGTGGGGAGAGAAAGAGAGATGGAGAGAGAGGGAGAGGGAGAGGAAGAGAGAGAGTAGGCATACTGAGACAGAACTGCAGAAGTTTCTCACACAGCTGGGCGGAGTCATTGCCCCTCGGCCTGATGAACAGAGCAAATGTTTTAGCCCCCGAGAGAGAGACAGAGAGACAGAGAGAGAGGGACAGAGGAGAGAGTGAAAGAGGGACAGAGGGGCAATTATGTAGTGGGCAAACGTGTGGGGCAGTTATGTGGATGGCTGCTGTAATAGCAGCAGTGTCCTCGTGTAAAGCGTCTGAGAAGCCTTGAAGAACCACAGACACCCAGTAACGATGCTGCGTTTCAGCACTGCATCAGACTCCGGCCAGCCGAATGCACCAAAGTCTGATTTTTGTCTGATCACAAACAACTGCTGCGAATCGTTTTGACCACATTCAGTTATTTAAGGAAGTTATTGTGAATTTTGGCTGCTTCGTTTATTATTGATCAGACGTTACGTGCGCAGTGTACGGCTTTGCGAGAAGCATAAGCATATGAGAATATTTGTGGATGCATGACTGTGTGTGTGTGTGTGTGTGTGTGTGTGTCCATGTGTCTGTGGTACGTGCCTCAGTGACTGCCTGGGGTCTCCGGGGGCCTGAAGCGATTGAAGCTGGGATGAGAACGAGGGGTAAAAATCGGGGGGGGGGTAGAGTGGGTGGGAGGCGGGGTCACTCTGGGAGGCGGGGTCTCTCTGGGGGGCGGGGTCACTGGGGGGCTGGACCGAGCGGACCTGACATCCCCAGCTGACCTGTGACATCACTGCTCTGAGGACAGGAAGTGAGGGAGTTATTGAGAATGGGGTGACATCAGAATTCTGTCTGGGTCTCACAGCCATCCAGCTGGGTAAACCAGAGAGAGAGGAGTCCTGCTCTCCTGTACAGCCTCCGGCGCGCGTGTGTGTGTGTGTGTGTGTGTGTGTGTGTGTGTGTGTGTGTGTGTGTGTGTGTGTGTGTGTGATGTTATTAGAGGTAGACTCACCTCTGACTCTCTTTGCCATGTGTTTCCTTATTCCATCTCCTGTCACAGTGCTCACTGTTCAGCCTTTGGATCTGCCTCCCTCTGGGACTCTCACACACACACACACACACACACACACACACACACACACACGCACACACACATTTTGCGCAGAAAAGCATTTTTCCTTATGCAAAATTTAACATTGCAAATGCAAAACATTTTATATGTCAGATATTTCATGTTTTCCCATCGTTCTCATGACATGTGGTTCCCAAAAAGAGAGTAAAACAGATCTCACGCGCAAGCACGATGTAATCCGTTTGACATGTGGGACGTCTGTTTGGGAAGCATCGGGAGTACAGTATGTTACTCTGACACACTTACACATGCACCGCGCACCTTTCAGCGCAGGCAGATTCATGCGCTCAGCTGGGACGCCGTTAGGCACCACCTATAACATTATCTTTATTTCAGCGCTCGGCTCGCGAGTCACGAGTGTGAGATGCACGACTGAAGTAGCAGCAGTTTCATGAGGCCACGTTTTCGGTTGTTGTTTTTTGCCACGTATCACTGATCAGCTGGATCAGGTCAATGGTGTCACAAAGCAGCCTAGGCAATCGTAGCAAGGAACCCCCCACCCCCCACACACACACACACACACACAACCCACACACCCCGAGAGAGGATGAAACCTTGTGAGGAACCAGGTGTTAGAAGAGGAGCCCGTCCATCTCTGCTCTACACACGGATGGCAAAATAATAAACCGAAATGAAAAAAGTTGATTTTACCTCAACCTTCCTATAGAACCTACGTTGCATTGCATATTTAACAGAATTGCATTCATATTTAATTTGCCGTTCTGTTGAATTCAAGGCCCCTGTGCAACCTGTACACTACAGGAAAAAACAGGAGAACTGAATCCATGTGTTTTGCAGCCACATCTGTGCTGTGGTGCAGTAACAGTTTGTTTTGCGAGTCTGGCACACTCTGGTTTTGTCTAGCGTTTATCATCGGACAGTCTGATCACTTCTGCACTAGACCTGTTATTCACGCAGGCCTGTCCCGCAGTGCTCCATAAATATTCAATCTATTTTATGTCATTTGTTTGTGCCGAGCTGCGATCTCTACGGGGAACGCCTGATTCTGTTGGTCTGTGTTTTCCTGGGACAGATAATTTGAGATCACCTCATCCTCACAGCGAGACCATCATTTATGAATGCAAGAGAGGAGTGTGTGTGTGTGTGTGTGTGTGTCTGTCTGTCTGTGTGTGCGTCTCTGTTTGTGTGTGAGAGAGAGAGAGAGAGTGTGGATGGATGGCCAGCCTTGGAGAGCCCAGGGGTACAGTGAGTTAAGGGGTGGCGGCATCTTTCCACATAGCCTGTATGAATGTGAAACACATGTTAATGTGTGGGTGGGAGAGGGAGGAGAATGTGAGAGGGTATCCGTGTCTCACTGTGTGAGAACGCCCTATTCGTCCATCTGTGGGAGCTGTTAATAACGTGTGTGTGTGTGTGTGTGTGTGGTGTCATACAGACCTTTTCTCCATCCTTGAAATTTTCATCTTGCCATTTTCCGTCTCTCTCACACACACACACACACACACACACACACACTCACCCTCTTTGATCCCCATCCGGCTACTCACCATGCAAATCACATTCAGCGCCTCATCAGCCCGCACGGGTGGAGCATGTGGCCTCCCTGCGCGATGGCGGAGCTGGGCTAGTGCGTCTGCCACTTGGGCCGTGTGTGGAATGTGAGGAAGGTGTGGTGCTGGAGGCCTCGTGGGGCTCCCTCCTTGTGTTCGGTGTGAAGGCCGGACAGCTTCGTGTGAACGGTGTGGATGCTCAGCCTGTGTAGTGTGCATTTTCCCTTTTTTTGTGTGCCCTGTAGAAGTATGTGCTTGTGTGTGTGTGTGTGTGTGCTCATTCCTGCTTTCTGGCAACAAGCAGTGCACTTGCAGAATGCAACAGGGTGGGTGAGGTGTGTGGCTGCATTAATGTGGCCTGCAGTTCTCGTTAGCGCTAATCAGGGGCTTCCTGTATCACGAGGAGCCAAAGTTGGCCTTCCCGAGACCGAACACTGACACCGCACACACTGCCCCCCCACTCTCCCACACCCGTCGCCTCTGACTGGCTCTCCCTGTGACTTCCTGCTAAGCGTGCCCTGTAACCTCCACTCCTCCTCGCCCACCCCACCCCCTCCTCCTCTCCTCCCTCTGTTCTCTCTCCGTGGCTTTTCCCCGCCACCTCGTGCTGCCATGAAACCAGTCGGGGGCTGTAAACCCTGGAGAGGATCCTTTTCCACAGTCATGCACGCTTCCCAGCTGCGACTCAGCCCCGACGTCCTGTCCCCGCGCAAACTCCTACGGGCCCAGGACAGAGAGACAGGCAGACAGGCAGAGGGAGAGACAGCCAGGGGCTTAGACACAAATCGCCTGTGCAGCCGGGGATGCTGGGAAGGCTGCGTTCCGGACCCATGCCATGCCCGTGATGCGCAAGGGTGCCCCAGAGCACCCCAGAGCACGCCAGAGCACACCAGAGCACTCCAGGGCACACCAGAGCACACCAGAGCACACCAGAGCACTCCAGGGCACACCAGAGCACACCAGGGCACACCAGAGCACACCAGAGCACACCAGGGCACACCAGAGCACCCCAGGGCACACCAGGGGCACTCCAGGGCACTCCAGGGCACACCAGGGCACTCCAGGGCACTCCAGGGCACACCAGAGCACCCCAGGGCACACCAGGGCACACCAGAGCACTCCAGGGCACTCCAGGGCACTCCAGGGCACTCCAGGGCACACCAGGGCACACCAGAGCACACAGACGGCAGCACCCGCCGGCCACGTGGGTACAGGGAGCGAGGAACCCGAACAAAGAGGGCCAGATTAAATTTTGGCAAAATGTTGTTCCAGCCTCCTCCTCCCCTTGTCTGTGTTTTTCCGTCCCATTCTCTCGCTCTTTCTCTTCCTCTGGCTTTTTAGGGAGCCCTTGGGTTCGATTGATTAATGCATTTAAGATGTGGAAATAGGATATTGGAATTGTTGCCTTTACCACTCTCTCCTGCTTCCCCTGTCCCTCCTGTTCATTCTCTCTCTCCCTCCGTCTCACGCTCTGTCTCTCTCCCTCTCTCTCTCTTTTTTTTTAACAATGCCCTGGGCTTTGCAATGGATAACCCCCCCCCACCACCCACCACCACCACCACCAATGACCCCCACCCCACCCTCGGCTCAGAGCGGCCACCCCCGCCCGCCAGCACTGAACCCCGGCCAGCCACAGCTGTCTGGCCCGGCCAGATGTGGGAGGGAGGGAGGGAGAGGCAGGGTCCTGCAGAGGCCGAGGGCCTGAAGCAGAGACACACTCCACCGAGAGACATGGACGAGTTTGGCTGGGGGGGAGAGGGGGGAGCAAGACGGAGAGATGTCAGGAAAGGGGGCCTAATCGTGGGCCAGTGCGCCTATCCAAACAGTAGACAGGCAGGAAGAACAACGCTGTTATCCGTCCAGTCACACGGCCGTTCGGTCCCACGCTAGGGCTCTGTCAGGGTTCCTCTGATGCCCGGGAGAGGATGGTCAGGGCCGTCCCTCATTGGCTGATGCCCTCACGTTTCTCACCAGAGGAGACGACGGCGGTGGCGACGGCGGTCCGTCTTTAGCGCCGCCACGCAGACGGACACGGTCCTGTTCTCGGCTGGCCGACGTCCTGCTCCGGTCAGCGAGATTTACGAGCGCCGTGCGATCCCTCTCACACCGTCCTCCAGGGGGACTCCCTGATTAGGACCGGAGGAGAGAGCGAACACATGCACTCACACACATGCACTCACACACATGCACACACACACACATGCACACACACACACACTTTCTCGCACGCCCCAGCATGTGGTTCTAATTACACACACGTGGGGAGTCCGGGGACCGGTGTCATCTGAAACACGGTGGGAGATTTACGCCCGTCCGCCGGTGTTATGCGCTCAGGTTGGTCTTAGCCCCGATAATTGTCGCACATTCCCGCAGCCTATGAATCATGTGGAAGCTGGAGCTCCACAGGGGTTAAGAAGCGTGAAGCTCTTGGCTGACATGGGTGGCAGAGTCAAGGAACGCAGGAGGTTTGAGTCTCGCGCAGGAACAAAGGGGCCGGAGATGCGGAGGTCAGCGGGTTTGGTGAGTGTGTGGAGTGTGTGGAAGCGTGAACTGGGCCTGCAAGGCCATCTCTGGGCCTGCTAGGCCTCCATTACAGAGTGGAGCTCCGTTTTACGGCGCAAAGGAGCCCCCCAGGCGGGGCGGGGCGGGGCGGGGCCCAGGGGCAAACGCCCCGATCCGGGCTGGCGGCCGAGGCCTACCCCTCGCTGGGCCCGACAGCCGTGTTAATATGCGCAGCCCGTAAACGCGGCACTGAGATGGCAGGCTGCAGAGAGCGAGTGTGGCGAGGGGCCGT